>BDDC01000962.1:15756-37412 GCA_001662425.1 Chlamydomonas sphaeroides | reverse complement strand
TGAACGTTGGGCCCGAATCCCAGGCCCGCAACCGCCTTGTACAGCCAGCCCCGGTCCACCCGGTCGTATGCTTTTTCGATGTCCAGCATCATCAGCGCGCCGGCCTGCCGCGGCCGCCCGTCCGTGCCCCGGTCCATGGCCATCCACTCCATCAACGCCTGGTGGTACAGGACGTTGTCGCCCATCCACCGACCTGTGATGAAGGCAGTCTGCAAGGGGTCGAGCACGGCGTCCAGCGCAGGCTGGAGGCGGTTGCTGACAGCCTTGCTGACCAGCTTCAGATCGGCGTTAAGCAGGGTGATGGGCCGATGCGACGTTAGCACAGCACGGGGCAGGTCATTGCCCTTGTACAGCAGGATCCCCAGGCCGCGGCACCAGCTCCCGGGCAGGGCAGCCGCCATGCCCGCCCCATCCGCCCCGTCCGGCCCCGTGTCTGCCTTGAAGGCAGCAGCCGCAGCTGCCTCCAACAAGTGCCCCAGCAGGCTCCACAGCACCTTGTACACCTCGTACGGCAAACCGTCAGGGCCAGGGGCCTTGCCGTTGGCCATGGACGCCAGCCTGGCGGCGTTTGCATTGCGTCCAGCGTGACCTCACTGGGCTACACCTGCGACTGCGATGCCCCTGAGTACATCGTGTCTGTGGGAAGGACGGGCGCTACATGCATGGGTACATATGTGGTCTGCCGGCGCGCCCCTGTTGTACAGCAGGGGCTCCGCGTGGCTCAGCTGTAGTCACCGCAATTACATGGACGGAGTCATCTTCTGAATTGTGCCCAGTAACGCATGCCCCAGGGTGTCCCACGGTAGTAATGCCTTGCCGCATGGCTTGATTACCCCTGTCAGGCACCCCGGTGGGCACCCGGGCGGCACATGTATGCTATCTAAACTGCTTTGGCCCCACGTATCCCTCTTACTCCTTTGTCCAGACGTCAACGAATGCAACATTGACACGGCAATATGTGGAAGGGGCACCTGCATCAACAGAGTGCGCCTGCATGGTTGGTTGGAAGCAGACGTGGTAGTTGGATGCCGCATCATGCCTTGCTTGTCCTGCCTTGAATGTTTTCGTGCAACTCTTGCCACTCTCCGTCCCGTCTCCGCCGCGCCGCCGCCCGTGCCCAGAGCCCCGGCTACAACTGCACCTGCCCCAACGCCCTTTCACCCTACACCAACTGGAGCCCTGAGAACAGGACATGTGTAGGTGAGATCGCCTTCTTGCAGCGAGTGGCCCTGGCCCTGGCCCATCCAGGCCCCAGGCCTGGCTCGGCGGTACCTGGCTGCCGTCGTGGCTGCATCCCCCGCCCCTTCCTTCCTGCCAGATACCAGCGGCTGCCCGGTGGGGTACACTTACAACACCACCCTGGCGGCATGTGTGGGTGAGTCGCACCTCCATCTGGCGACAGGGATGGGGCCAGTTGCCGTGCATCGCATGCCGCTGCTGCAGGGATGCGCCACCTTCGGCCCACGGCCCTGGGGGCACCAGCCCTGGGGGCCCAACCCGCACTGCAGCCGTACCTTGCGCCAACTAACATACATGGGTGCTTCACAACTCGGGGTTGGTGTAACACAACCAACAACGATGCGCTGCATCGTACGTACATGAATCTTCACGTAGTTCACGAGCGAGTCAGCATGCATGTATGGGGCCAACCCACCCAGCCACGCAATAAACTTGATGAATGCCAGCCCTACATATGTATGGCCCCCTCTGCTTGGCCACACAAACCCACCCGGCTCATTGTCGTCGGTGTATAAATGCAGATGTCAACGAGTGCGCCCGGACCCCGCCTCCCTGCGGCTCCTTTGCGACCTGCACCAACACACTGGGGGGCTTCAGCTGGTGAGGACGGAGTGCGCGCCGCGCTGCACAGCCAGCCATCGAGCATGGGCCGTCGCCGCTGCCTACGCAGGCCATGCAGGAGTCATCATTGCAAGCGAGTGTCCACAGCTTGCTTGCATGAGGTGTCTCAGCTGCCCGCGAGGCGGGGCGGGGTCCAAAGGCCGGGTGAAGCACAAGGCAGGATAGGAGGCACAAACCAGCACATGCATGCACAAGATGCAGCCAGCTGGGATGCCCCGACACATGTGCGTACGTTGCTCACGGGCATACACATGCAGCACGCATGCCCGGCCCTTGCGGCCTGTGGCCTGCATGTGTACGGCTGCAAGGCCGCATCAGCATGTTGCATGTTGCCTGACCCCCCGTCCCGCTGCTCCATGTCTGCTCCCCTTCCACTGCTCGCTGGCCCTCGTCGATTGCTCGCAGCTCCTGCGAGCGGTTTCCCAGCTACCCGTTGTACAACTCCGCCCGCAGAACCTGCGTCAGTGAGTTTGTTACGCAGAGAGGATCGTGCTTGGCTCATGGGTGCGTGATGAATAATGACGGGCGGAGGGGACAACCGCACATACGTGCATGAGCTGCGTGTGTACATGGGCTCACGCGGGCTGCTGCTGCTATCCGCCTGATCCTTATCGTTCGTCCCGCCTACAGACCCAACTGACGGCTGCGTGATTGGGTTTGTGCGCAACCAGACCTCTGGGATCTTCGAGGGTACGTGAGGGCGGAATGGAGCTGCGGCTCCGGGCCGCGGTGGCCATCGATCAGCGATCGCTATCTAGGGGTGCTGGCTGGGGATTCTCCCGGAGGGGTTTATTAATCAGTATTAATCAGGTCCGGTGGCGTACACGCACAAGATGCAAGTAAGGGTAGCTAGGGTGACATCGGTCACCCAACCTCCCCGCATGCGCTGCTGCCGCTGATCGCCGCTGATCGCCGCCACGCCCCCAGATGCCGACGAGTGCGCGCTGCAGCCCTCCGTTTGCCCGCCCGAGGCCACCGCCTGCTCCCGGGTTGTCGCCAACGCCTGGTACACGTGCGCCTGCCCCACATCGCCGGTGGTATACAGCTACAACGTTCGCGCCAACAGCTGCGGCAGTGAGCATTAATGCCTGCGCGTGTGGGAAGGGGGCTTGCATGGCAATGTCGTGTCTAGCTTGCAAGCCAAGGCGGCATGCTGGGATGGGTGGGTGTTGCTGTTGGGGAAGGTCAAGGCATGCGGGCTACGGCCGCCGGTCCAGGGATGTCTGTCCGGGATGGCGATCGTACTGCTTATTATGACCTCGCGTGCCACTTCATAATCACCAGGCACCTTCGGTGGCTGCGAGTACGGCTGGGGACTTCAGAACGGCATCTGCGCGGGTGCGGATGGGTTGGGGCAAGCGGGGCTGGGCGAGGCAGAGTGCGACAGCCGTTGTGCCGCTGGGGTGCTGGCACACGGACACTTAAGCCGAACACCGAGGAGCTCTGAGAGACACCCCGTGCCCGCGACCGCCGCACTCACATACCGCACTGATGATGACCTTGTTGATTGCTTGCGGTATATCGTTTTATAGTGCACACAACGCTTTTTCCACCGCCGCTGCAGACCACCCCTGCGTGCCTAACCCCTGCACTGGACCCAATGAGCGATGCGTGGTGGGTCGGGTTGGGTTGGCCACAGCGGCGTGCAGCAAGTGTGTGAGCCCCGCTTTGCTGTTGCCCATGTCCGCTTTCTTCTGCATGCATGAGGTGGTGCCATGCCGACGACATGACAGCCATGCCGCTGCGGGTTGGCTTGTCCAGAACCACGAAGTCGCCAGGCCTGAAGCATGCAAGGGTTATCTAGCTATCAGCGCCCTACGTCACCTCTACCCCGGGTAACCCCGGGGTCAGGGCGGGTTACCCAACCCAGCTACGGACCCCCCTAGCCTTGGCCCTGGGGTTACCCAAGCCAGGGGGTTTGCTGAGGGAGGGTACTGGGTATTCCCGGGGTTAGGGAGGGGGACGGATTAGGGATGCGCATGGGTAATCCGGGATGACACGTGGGATGGGTTAAGGACACACGTGGGTAACCGCCCCCCTTCGTTCCCCTCACCCCTGGGGTTACCCAAGCGAGAGGGTCAGGCAGGGTAGGGTACTGAGTAACCCCCGGGTCGGCGAGGGGCATGGCTCGGGGATGTGTGTGGGCGGGTAACCCCGGGATACCTTATTATTACATATCTCTTCGTCCAACACCATGCACGCCCGGCAGCCGACAGCTGCCGCCCAAGCACACGCCCAACAGTGCGCCTTCATACGCACCTACACGACAGACCGGCGGCGTGCGCGACCCAGGCACCCCTCCGTGGAGCACATCAGGTTGGACCGCTCGGGGACAAGTGTGGAGGGGGCGACCTCCACGGGCTTGGCCTCTTGAGCGACTTCATGGTGGGGAAGTTCACATTGGCGCCGGGTTGTGTAAACCGGTGCTCCGTCGCACAGCAGCCGCACACAGGCTGGAAGCAGACCTTGCAGAACTTGGGACATGACAGCCATGCCGCTGCGGGTTGGCTTGTCCAGAACCACCAAGTCGCCGGGCCTGAAGCAAAGGTTATCTATCAGCCAACGGGCATCAATCAGCTGTGTGCGACGTATGCTTGCTCATAACGAATCCTGCGACGCAGTGGATGGGCAGGCAATACATACTCTTACGTCCTCTTTGACAGTAACAACTGTGACTGCCGCCGTGCTGAATGGATGATGCACGGACGACTGTGCATTGCAGCAGAGCAGGGCCACAAGCAATCGCGTCAGGAAGTGCGTGTGGTCGATGACATGAGGCCACAGGCCACAATCGCGCCGTCAGATGGGTGCGTGGTCACAGAAAGGCCACGCCAAGGTTTTCCCACTTCCCGCGTTTTATTACCAAATGACGTGATAGGTCAACGCCACGCCGCGCGATACACTGCGCGCACTACTCTCTACCTGGTAGTTAGCTAGTCGCTGCTGTCTCGCCGCATGGCTGAGTCGCCCTGCTGGTAGTCACGAAACCGGTTGTGAACATGCGGACCGATGCGACCGACCGAGCCCTCCGCCGTGACCGTCTCCCTGCAAGCACGCAGACACATCGACCACACGTGCTTTCTTTCAATGCGTACACCTTCACGAGCCTGATATTGCCCCGGAGTGTGCGGAGAACCTGAGCTTGCCAGGGCTTGCGGCCATAACGCCCGCACTTCCTACACTTCCACGTACATATGTGCCCGACCGTGATCGACATGTCCGCGAGCTTGTGAATTGCGCCCGCTAGCTGCAGGCTGCCTCCCATGCCACTTTTTGTAACGATACCGAGATCCGTCAGACGTTTCCCATCCTGAGACGGGCTGGTCACTCATGACGGACGGCCGCGAAACCGTGCGCCTCGTTACCTCACTTTCTGTTTTCCCGCAATCTGGAGGATGCTATAAAATACACGACGTGCAGGAATGTACGCACTTCCCAAAAGTTGCATACCGCGACGGCCGTCCGCTACGTACCTCAAGGACACGCACGCTCGCAGGGCCATGGCGCTCAAATCGCCGCCGTCCGCAGGCTTTGCGATGCTGCTGTTAGCAGCAGCGGTACTGTGTAGCTTCCATCTAGCAGATGCGCAGATGCCGTTCGAGGAATGGCTCGTGGCCGGCGTGTCGCCCAACGTCGCGGCTGCGCTCGGCCTGAAACCCGACGGCACGGTGCTCACTGCCTCGGGAGCTCGCGTCAACATCACGGCGCTGCTCGGCCGCAGAATGCAGTGCAGTGGCAAGCTCTGCACCGACCTGTGGCAGGTACGTACGTCCGGCAGCAGGTGCTTGGCGCCACGTCACCAGCCAAGAACGTGTGGACCTGCTGATGACTCAACCGACCACGCAACGAACCACCCCTGCCATCAATTTCCTGTGGCAAGCACCAACGAACACTACCCCTCTCCTGACCCTGCCCTGCCGCCTCGACCCCTGGCAGTACTCCCAATCCTCGACCATGCTGTCATCAATGACGTCACTTGGCAGCCGCCGCCACATGCTTTTCGGCCTCCTCGACGGCCTCCTAGGCTCCTCTTCGCAGCCGCCGCCATCACCCACTCCCTCCCCGCCACCACGGCCGCCGCCGTCGCCACAGCCACGCCCCCCCCTGCGGCCTGCCCTTCCACCGCCGTCACCCCCACCCTCGCCCTTCCGCTCACCGCCCCCCTTTCCCCCGCCACCCTCTCCCCTTTCCTCGCCCCCCCCTCCACCCCCGCCACCACCGCCCAGCCCACCGCCCAGCCCACCGCCCAGCCCACTTCCCAGCCCACCGCAGTCCCCTCCCAGTACGACAAAGCAGCCCCTCTCCGTCGCCGACCTTAATGCCATCCGCCTGCTTTGGGCTCCCAAGATTGCGGATACACCGGCTGGACAGCTATACGACCCGTCCACAAAGGACTGGGGCGGCGTGAGTGGTGTCGTTCCCTTTATGCGGAGTGGTCCGTTGTACTCAGGAGCATGATGCGGGGAACAGCTTGCATTGCTCGAAATGTTGCTGGTCCTGCCCTCGACGCCGCCCTCCCTTCCTGGCCCCGAAGGTCATCTCCCTCTGCCGCACCGTGTTCAACACGGAAAAGCGGTGAGCACGGCGGGATAACAAGAGGGGCAACCGGTGTCATGGCCTTGATAAAGGCTGCAGTGAGCAACCACGCCATCGGCTTAAGTATCCGCTCGCCGTCACTTTCTCCCCCTCCTGCCCTCTCATCCACCCCTGCTGCCGGATCCAGTGTGGCCACCTTCTTCATCCGCGCCGCCTTCCACGACGGCATGGCTGTGGACGTCAGCGCCTGCCCCGGGCCAGACTGTGGGGGACTGGATGCGTCACTGCTGCTGACGGAGGAGGAGCTGACTCGCCCAGAGAAGTGAGCAGCAGCAGCCTGGCTGATACGTAGCAGGAAGCTCCCGCTTAAGGGAGGCTGTGGGATGACATGCAGCTGCTGCGCGCCTGCATGTAGGCGTACACCTGCCTGCCTGATGATGACGTACACTCAATCCCGCCGCGCGTGCCCTCGTGTGTGTCCGTACGACAGCGCATACGAGAACTTCTCGGCCATCGCGGCGCGTGTGGCCAAGAAGATCGCCGCCTACTTTGACATCAGCGTTGCCGACACACTGGCGGTGGGTGTAGCGAGGGCGGCAGCGATGGGCATACGATGGGGAACGGCCGGGGCACGGGCCTTCGGCGGGCGCCAAGGCACTCGCACAATGACGTCCACAAGCTTGGCCGCAGTTCTTGCAGCTCGAGCCAGCGTGCGCACAGCAGCTACACGCGCGTCCGTCTTCAACCGCTCGTCTTCTCGATCGCCCGCGCATGCACGCCGCACGCGCCCGCAGGTGTGCGCCGCCGTGGCCACGGACGTGCTCAGCAAGGGCCGCCACAAGATCCTGCCAGGCGACGGCCGCAGGGTGCGCAGGGTGTGGGGCAGGGCTAGGTGACCGGTATGGCTTGGGTAGCACGCACGAGTCTGTGTACGGCGTGAGGCTAGGGGCCGTGGGCAGCGGTCAGTGGTCGACCCTGCGCGCGCCTCTAATATTATTTTCACGCCTGTCCACATCCCTCCCCCTCCCCTACCTACCTCCTCGGCGCCTTTGTAGGTCATGCGCGTGGGTCGGCTCGACTCGATGCGCCCCCCGTCGACTGGCCAGCTGCCGTCGCCCAGTATCGACCTCGAGGCCTTCCATGACTTCTGGACGGTGCGTGGCTGGGATGGCTGGCCGCAACGTGTATGACAGCGGGGTCCCGTCGGCGTGGGGCCGCGAGCGGCAGCAGGTAGGGGCCGCAAGTGCGCGCCGCCATGAGGGGTGCCATGCAGCAGAAGCGCGCGCAAAACGGGCTGCAGCTTTGCATGGGCAGACCCTCCGCTTCAGGTGGATCCACCCGCCCCCCACGACGCGCAGGCGCGCGGCATCTCCATTAACGAGGCTGTGGCGCTCATGGGCTCCCACGGCCTCATTGACCAGCAGGTGTGGGGCTATGTGTGCGGGGCGGCCACCCGCTCCATCCGCTCCAGACATTCAGGAGGTCTGCCTGCCAAGGCACATAGATAGGGGATGTGCAGGGCTGCATCCTGACGCCGCACATGCACTTTCCCGTCTCATAACTCACCCTGCCTGCCGCGCACCTCGCTCCCCCCCAGGGCTGCTTCATGGGCCCCAACAAGATGGACTATTGCAACCCTAGCAAGCAGGACTGCAGCAACGTGCGCATGTTCAAGTGAGGGTTTGGGGGCGGCTGGGGCTGGGACTACGTGCAGAGGTGTCGAGAGGGATTGGGGACGCAGCGACCGGTGCCCAACCGCCATGCATGGGTGCACGCCGTCACCAGTCGTCTCCACGCACCTTTGCATGCCTCCCCCTCTTTTGCAGGTGGGAGAACCACTACTTCAAGGACATCTGCTCGCCCACGCTCAAGGTACGCGGCAGCCGACATGGCGGCGGCGCCTGCCGTGAAGCAAGATGGATCACCGGCGAGCCCGCGCCCGCCCTCGCCATGGACACACCGTCCCTGCATCCCACCCTGCCCACCGCCACCGCAGGTCACGCCAGTGGCTCCGGGCCAGCGCCAGCCCATCGAGACGCCCATCGTAGGCATGACGGAGGACGAGGTGCAGGCAGAGGCGCGCTTGGAGACCTGCAAGGTGTGAAGGGCGGTAGCAACACGGCCCGCGCGCGCGCACCGGCGCGCAACCCGGCCAGCATGTACTGGCTGCGGCGGCTCCCAGCCAGCCTGCAAAGTACGGCACCTGCAGCGCCGAGTCCTTGCTGCCCTGCTGCTCGCTGAGCTGTGCTGCACCGCCCCCGATCGAGCTCCTCATGGCCCCGTGTATCCCCATTCCGACGCCCCCGGCACCCCTGCGTGGATGCATGCGTGCATCCCTACTTCCCGCCACACGCAGTTCACGAGCCGCGAGCTCCGCCTGACCGCCATCAACGACCTGCGGCTGCAGCAGTACGGCCTCAAAGTGTTGCCGGCTGAGCCGTTGGAGACGCACAAGGTGGGCCGCCCGGCAGTGACGATGCATGCATACATGGCCGTGCCCTGCCCCACCAGCCATACCTCATCATTTGTTGCGTGCGACGGCGGCCTCATCAACCCGACCCGTGATGAGCCAGCCGGCTTCTCGCATCTACATGCATCTGCGCCCGCCTACCCCCGCACCCGCCCAACCATCCATCCACCCACCCGCCCTACCACCCAACTACCCAGGTGTCTTGGAGCAACCGCAACTGCACGCGGGCCTTGCCCGCCGGCGTCCCAGCGAGTCACTGCCCCCACGCCAGCATGTGGTTCTACACAACCAACGACGCCTTCATCGGGGTTGCATGCCAGGTGGGTGTGGCCGCCGCGGTATCTCCTGCTGTATCATAGCAAGCGTCACGCACGGGAGTTAGTCGAACGGCCTCCGACCACAACGCCGAGCCGGGACCACACAGCAATGTGCGAACTGCGGCTACCTTGCTTCCGACGTGGAGGTGTGATGATCTTCATGACCTACGTACCTCAAACACGCAACGCCGCTCTCCCGCGCGCCCCGCTGCCGACCCGCACCGCAGAGCGGTGGTCCCACGCCGAAGCACACCGCTGTCGGAAATGCCGCACGGCTGTGCCTCAGCCAGGGCAAGTGAGTGGCGTGTGGAGAGCTGTCCGAGTAGAAGTTTTAGCGCGGGTACAACATACATGGTAACGCTCCATGTAGCAGCCCATGCCCGCCTACGCACCACCGATTGCCGAGCGCTCACATCCCCCCCCATGCTCCTCCCTTGCGTGCTGCACCCTCTTATGCTTGGCCCCAGCTGGGACGTGCTCTACACCAGCGGCTACCTCAAGATGGTGACCAACTTTGCCACCTTCTCGCCCATCGCCACCGCGAGGTGAGCGATCGATCCGTCCCACCTGGCTGCTTCGCCTGGTTGCGCCGGCCTCTGTCAGCAGAGGTGGGCGAGCTGACCCATGCGCATGCAGCAACTTGCACGTTAGCGCCGGTGGCGGCTCCATCATGTGAACCCAATCCAACACGTACGGCACACACCACCACCACCACCACAACCGCCACCACCACCACCACCACCACCACCACCACCACCACCACCAATCATCCCTCCTACCTGCCACCCCGCAGCCCCTTCATGATCTCCGGCAACGAGTGCGCCGAGGGGCAGTACGTCGACGCCTCGTGCGCGCAGGCTACCCTGGGACCTGCCACGTCAGACACCTCGGTGAGGCGCCACACAGCTTGCTTCCTGCCGTACCTGGACAGCTAGGGGCCCTGCGCTGCCGGATGCTAGGCAGTGAGTAGTTTGTCGTGACAAGAAGGCCACGGTTGACACCGTGGTTGGTTGGTTGACACCATCCCGCGCCGCCTTGCAGGACCTGTATTGGGGCCTCTACTCGCCCGGCTGCAGCGCCTGCACCCAGGGTGGGTTGGGTGTGTGCGTGTGTGGGGAAAGGGTGTTGTGATAAAAGCCACTGGCCCGTTGTGGTACCGTTGTGGTACAAGCCACTGGATGGCCCGGGTGCGCAGCTGGGTAGCGCACGCCCCTGTACGCAAGCCACCTGCTGTCGTATCGGCCCGCCGCACACCATGTCCTGCCCGCCCCGCCCGCAGGCCTGTGCAGCCTGGACACGTGTGTGGCCTGCATTGGCGCCTTCAACCAGCGGCCTGGCATTCCGTTCAATCGTGGGTACACGCACGTTGTCGGAGAGTGAAGGCCCAGCGCGTTTGAGCGGCATCACGCGTGTTGCTGTGACCAGCGCCCGCCGGATCGAAGTGCAGCCTGTCTTGCCATTATAACCTAACCAGCATGCCTCATCATCACCCGCACCCATCCGCCCGTCCCTGACCGTCGCCCGCAGCCCTGGTCACGGTGCCTCGGTGCTGTGGCTGCCCCAGCGTTATGAGGTGGCATCGGTACAGCGTGGAGAACAATGAGGCAAGCGACAAAGTGTCGGGTCGGGGCAGGGTAGCATGCGGGGTCTCTGGAGACGAGCGTGTTACGTGCCAAGCTGCAAGGCATGTGCGGATGCCGCCGCCTGGCCTCCACATACGCTACTACACACCGAACCTGCTGTATGTGCAGGTGGCTGAGCATTTATCCACCCGCTCCTCAGCTCGTCCGGCCTCGAGTATCCGCATGACTTCCTGCTGGCCACCGCAGGACCGCCTCCAACAAACAACGTCTTTTTCATCCACCCACCTCCTTTTATTCCCCTCGCCCGCACTTCACTACATTTTGCCACCCACAGGTCCAGGAGCTGGCCTACGTGGCGCTGCCGGACGTGTGGCCCGCCAGCCAGGTGTCGTGGGGGCGGGCGAGGCGAGGCGAGGGGGCGTGCAACCACCGCATGACGCTGACGGCGGCGTGGCTCGGCTGCCGCACCTCCGACCGCTGAGGCACAATCCTGCCCTGCTGCCCACTCTCCTGTCATCCTGCCCACCGAAAATCTCAGCCATCCATTCACGGACTCCATGCGCCATGCATCCCGCCGCCCCGCCGCTGAACACGACGCCTCGCACGGCACTCACGCACTGCCCACCTCGCCTGCAGGTGCTGTCCGCGCCCATGACGCTGGTCGACCCCGACGATGACGACCTCTTTGGCGGGCCGCAAGACGATGACGGTGACGGAGTGGCATCGCTCAACGATGGGGTGGCGCGCAACCCCGACACTGGGGAGGTGCTGGTGCTGCCCACACGGCCGGTCGCGAATGACCCCGGCAACGACGGTGCGTGTCCATCCACGTTTGTGCACCAGATCACATATTAGATCACGTGGTTGCATGTTGGTTACAGCCGCCCCTCGCTCCGTCCCGCCCGCTGCTTTTATTTCGCCCCCGTAGACATTGCCTTAAGCATCACGGTGGGCGGCATTTTTGCCGACCCTCCCGTGACGCCGTACGGCAACCGGTCAGAGGTGCGCACGGCAGGCGTTCGTGCAATGCGTTTCATATGGGCCACTGTGCGCTGCGGCTCTTCCTGTGCAGCAACAGTCACATTGGCCTTATCGGCCTGCTTGCTTGCCGCTTACGATTTATCCCATAGCATTGCTTCGTTCAGGGACTCACACCAACCTGCTTGATGCCACGCGACCCTGCCTCTGCATGCAGCTGTGCACCGGCCGCAGTGTGGAGATTCACGGCTTCCCCAGCAGCCCCTTTGTGTGGAAGCCCTTCCAAATGCCCTACAAGGCGCCGCCCAAGGCGCGGCGAGCCAACGTGTACTGCAAGTGAGGGCTGCTTGCAAGGGACGAGTGCTGTGGGTAGTGGCCTAGGTGGCTGGGTGTTACCATGCATAACAGTTGATTCCACATAGCGCTGCACCGGTTGCAAACCGAACCAGGGAGCACGTACAGGCAGCCCATGTTTATCTGCTGCTCGTGATGAACGCGCTGCAATTGTTGCAATGGTGGCAATGTATGCAGGCGGACGCAGTACAACACAACGCTGTGTACGGATGCGTACGAGATCGACGTCTACTCCGTGAAGCTGGACCTGGGCTGCCCAGCCGGAAAGACCTGGCTGCTGACGTACAACGGCACATCGCCGGGGTAAGCAAGGGAGGACATGGGGATGGCCGTCGGGACACGAACAGCTCGCAATAGTCTTGTCATCCAGCGATGCGAGAAGCAAAAGTGCATGCTGTCGGCAAACGCCTCCCCTGACCTGCAAACCTCTTGAATGGCGTGCCGTGTGTGTCTCTAATACTTGACGTCTAGATGAACATACCTCCTGCCGTGCAGGCCATCGTTCCGGGTGCTCAAGGGCCGTCAGACGCTGATTCGCTTCAACAACCGCCTCACCAACGCCAACATCAGCGGCGTGGGGCTGCTGCCCTTCGCGTCCTACACGCCCTGCGACACCACACCCGGTCGTGAGGGCCGGCCAATCACCGTACACATGCACGGCGAGTCCAGCCTGGCTACGTACGATGGTAAGTCACGGGCTGTGTACGACAAGCATTGTGCTGAATGAAGTCAGGGGCTCTTTGTAGCCTGGCCAGCATCTGATCAAGTCAAAGCCCCGATTGCCTTTTCTACATGTATGCGTCTGCATGTTCCTGTTTCCTGTACCCACCGCTACCTAGGCTGGGCCGAGGATTCGATGTGCGGCGGTGAGAGCAAGGACTATTACTATGCTAATCGCCGGACTGGGTACTCCTGGTACCATGACCATCAGCTGGACATCACGACTGGTGGGTGTCTTGGATATTTTTACGGTATGCATGGCGTGTTGTACGTGCACCGGCAATCTTCGCAGTCCTTGGAGAAGCGCAAATCGCTCCGCAGCCCGACTAGCCTGACATCACATGACAGGGCTGCCTGCCATCCCCTCTCATAACGTTGCCCACAGAGAATGCCTACTGGAGCCTGTCGGGGCTGTATGTGGTGCACGATCGGGCGGCCGAGGGAGGCTGCGGGGAGCCCTGGAACCTGGACTCGCTGCCGGACTGGGAGATGCAGGTGAGGCGGCCCAAGCTTCGGGCTTAAGCCTGAAGGTACTCGGAGCGATGCGTAGGTACTTGCACTTTCGCTGGCGCTATGCGTGGGACTTCCGTTCCCTCCATGTACGTACGGCACACCGCCGCCTCACTCGCCACCCCCCTGCGGCCCTCCCACAGTTCAAGGACGCGGTGTTTGACTCCAACTGCCAGCTGCGATACGAAAAAGGGGTGAGTGACGGAGGCACCCTGCCAAAAGTTATGCTACCTGCGACTAGCTATCATTGTGGGCGGCAGGCCACTTGGCGCCAAGCAACAATACTCGCTCCATGCATGTCCGACTCCGCGTGGAAATTCATTCGCTTTAAATGAACCGTACACTCATCGATCCCACGCCGCCGCGCAACCCATGCGGCAATCCATACCCCAGGGCGCCCATGACGACGACCTATACGGTGGTGGGTAGAGGGAGCAGGGCTTGGGTGCGGGATGGGGCAAGAACCGTCACCAAAGGCCCCATCCCGCCAGGCCCAGCCCATGCCTCCCATCCCATAGCTCCGCACATATATGACTGAGCTTCTCTGCTTGCTCTGACGGCACCTGATCCCTCAAACCGTCATCCGCCGCAGACGTCAACATGGTCAACGGTGTTCCCTGGCCCGTCATGACCATCGACCCGCGGTGCGTGTGTTAGGGCCGCCGGCAAGCAACGAGCAACGGGAGCTCCTCGCCTCCACCACCGCAGAACCGGCCCCTCCCTCCCTCCGTGTACCTCGCACCCCACGCACGTACGCACACCCAACTGCCGCTCGCCTCCTCATCCCATGCTCCTGCTCAGCCCCCCGCGGCGCGCCGCCTACCCTCCTGCCTTGTTGCCCCCCAGCTGGCACCGCTTCCGCTGGCTGGTGTCGTCGGCGACGCGGCCTTTCAAGCTGCGCATTGTGGACGACAAGGGCAACGACTTCAGCTCCCGCAAGTGCCGGGTACGTACGCCATGACTACTGGGACACCACATGTATGTGCTGTGCGGCCGCCTGCTGCAGAAACAGCAGGGACAAACCGTGTGTCTCTTCCTGCTGCCTGCACTCGCCCTGCGGCTTTGCCGCTTGTATTCACTCCTCTTTGCGTCCGTGCCTTCCCCAATGTCAGGTCATCGCGGGGGAGGGAGGCATCCGCCGCACGCCCGCGGCCTTCCCCGCAGCCGGCCTCTTCATGGGCGTGGCTGAGAGGTGTGGCATGCAGCGAGGGCCCCTACCAAATGTATGGGGGTTTGTGAGTGCTTAATAGCGACTCATATCGTCTCACATCCTTTTTGCTACGATTTGCCTCATGCACTTTGCACTATTAGAGGCTAGTAAGGCTCATATCCGCCCTTTGCCCAGTGCATCACGACTAGCACGGGTATGATACCAAATTAGCCCTAACTAGCCACCAAATCCCATCACCGGGAGTATGAAGCCCGTAACTAGGGCGGGTGTGAGTTCGTGGTTACAATGAAGTGCTAACTAGCCACCAAATCCCATCACAAGGAGTATGAAGCCCGTAACTAGGGCGGGTGTGAGTTCGTGGTTACAATGAAGCGCTAACTAGCGTATCATTGTGGGGACTATGATATACTATGATATACTATCATTATACTATGATTGTACTATGATAGGGGGGGTATCATGCACCTCGTGTGGCCGATGCAGGACAAAGAACCCGTTTTTCCACCACAATGATTCCACTATTTCAGCTCATATCCTACATTGTAGTAAGCGTCTCCCATGTACTATTAAGCACTCACAAACCCCCATACATCTGGTAGGGGGCGGCGATAGTTAGTTGACCCGCTGTTCCCAAATATATACCTGCGGGATGTTAGATCGCTTGCTATCGTGATTTCAGGGGCCATGGTGCTTGCTGTTACACCTATCTTGCGCTCATTGATCTGCGGGGCGCAGGTACGAGGTGGTGTGTGACTTCCGAGACATGGACGGAGAGGAGCTGTTCCTGTGGAATGCCAAGGACGACTTCCGCATGAAGGAAGGTAGGTTTCTTATGGCACGGCATGCACCAAGTTATTGCTACTCGCCAGCTCCTGGGAAGCCGCTTAGCTGAGATGCGTGTGTAGCATGTGGCAGAGCTGGGCAGGCGAGGGCGCTCATCACTCGCCACACGCTTTGTCCCTGCCTCCGCAGCGCCCTTCTTCTGCTGGAGCCACCTGGTGATGAAGATCAAGGTCTCGGAGTGCACCTCGTCCTCCTGTGTGCCGCCGAGCGCCGTCTTCCCCACCTCGCCGCCTCCCACGCGCACCAGCGTCGATCTGGTGCTGAACCAGACAGAGATCGACACCGCGCTCGCTATGGCGCGCAACAGGTACGGCGGTATTGACATCTGATCCTCGCAGCGCGCGGCACGCCCTGCTGGCTGAGGCAGGTTTACAGCTTCTTAGGGTTTTGAACATCCCTGACGCTAGCGACCTGGACAATGCGATGCCCTTGCTGTAAGCACAACCATACCACGCTCTACAACACAGGATAGGAGGCGCATGCAGACTAGCCGCTGTATGCAGGTGTACGTGCCCACGGCACGACGCGGCCTGCATATATAGCCCCTCAACCGGCACACGTTCTACATACTCACTCAACGGGCACACCTATGTTGTGCACTCCCTCCCCCCACACTACTCACAGGCAGTGCACGCGCACCTTCCGCTTCGGCAGGCGGTGGGGCAAGTGGTGAGCCAGACGTGGTCGGTTGCTTTGGGCGGCAGCAGCGAGAGCTCCCATCATGCGGCCAGCCCAGTGCACTGCACTGCCCTCCGTCTGTTATATGCAATGTCCTGAGCGAGTCACCGATGGCCAAGACGGCCACGTGCTGCCGGGTCTGCGCGCACGCTCTGCCTGCCCGCTGAGATAAACCTGCCTCCCCACCGCTGCTTCGTTCTCTCCCCAGGGTGATCAACGGCGAGACCTGGCACTCGTCGCGCGTCATGGCCTCGGACGTGGGCCACAACACCTGGTAGGCCGGTGGCTCGGGTTGCTGGTGTGGAACCGGTCCGGGAAGGGGACGAGTGAGGTCAGCCCTCGAGGGCTGCTGTATGTAGTCGAGCTGGGACGGCGGATGGAGGGGCGGCAGGGACGGCGCACCCTTCCGGCGGAGCGAGTTGAGGCAGGGCGTGGCGGGCCCTTGACGGGCTACCTACACCAACGACTGTACATGTGCTTGCACCCTGGGATGGATATGAGTTGTGTAAAGCCAACCCCCTTCTGCGGGGCATCTTTGCGGACAGACCTTACCTACCAACCTACCCCATCCCATCCCAGACCTGTTGTTGACCCCAGTCACGCGCCTGCCTCAATCGATGCCGCCTGCCAGGGAGATCTGGTGCCTGGAGACGGGCGGCGGCTGGTACCATCCCATCCACATCCACCTGGTCGACTTCTACGTCCTCACACGCAACCGCCAGGAGTCCGAGGTGCGTTGCAAGATCACGGATGCCAATCAAGTCGTCCTGTGGTACTTCTACCTCTGGCCAACACGCATGCCCTCATTGGCGGCGTGGCTTGCCTGCGCTACTGCTGGAGATAGATGCTACCAGGGTGGTGGCGGCGGCGGTGGCTGGCGTGTAGCACGCACCGATGCTTCACTAGCATGCTACGCACGCACGGGTGTCCATGCTTGCTTGTGTGACGCGTCACACGCACGGTTGTGCACTGTATGTGCCGTACAGGTCCACGAGTACGAGCGGTGGACGAGCAAGGACATGGTGTCGCTGGACCCGGGCTCCGAGGTGTCGCTGCTCGTGCGCTTTGGGCCGCACCGGGGAGAGTGTGAGTAACGCGCTCACCATCAGCATTACGGCGCACCACACGCGTTGCGGCAGGAGACATGCACGAGCAGTGTTGAGCATATTTGGGTCGCTCGTACCGGCCTGCGCTGACCCCTGGCCTGCTCTCCGCTGCTGCCCTGCCAATGCACGCCACAGACATGGCGCACTGCCACAACCTCGTGCATGAGGACCTCGAGATGATGCGCTCGTTTGACGTCGTACACACATCGGAGGGCCGCACAGCCAGTACGGCGCTACCCATGCAGTACAACCCCACTATCGTCAGCTCTCTGAACGTCGTGTACGACCTGTGAGTCGAATGCTGGTCAGCTTGAAGTACGTCGCGGTCGTGGCGCATGCGGGCATACATGGGGCGGGACTACGCAGGAAACGAACGGCATATTTCAGTTATTGTTCATATGGTAGATGCATGTGTGCGTGCAATACCGCATACCTAACAACCACGCCCGCCGCCACATTCCTGCAGGTACAAGGACCCCATGCACCCACCCGCAAGATACAAGCCAACCAGCACGCTTTCGCCGCTCCGTGACTCGTCCGAATCCTCCACCAAGAACGCAGTGAAGTTCGCAATCGACAACGGCCTGTACCGGTGAGCCATATTTATGTGTCCACAGCGGCCGCTACGCGCAGCACCACGCATCCTACAGCCCAGCGGAGGCACGTGATAATTACCCACACCGGCCACTGCCTGCTTGCTGACAAATGCACATTATTGACTGGCTCATTGACTGGCTTGATTGACTGGCATGCCGAGCTAGCAACACTGTTGACGCTGCGCTCAACGAACCCGCCGAAACTATGCCTCCCGCAGCATCTTCTACCCCGGCGGTGCTAGCAACGAGTCGTCGCTGCTGGCGGACACCAGCCGCAATCCCTGGCTGGTCAAGATCTGCCAGCGCCAGGAGCCCTAGAGGATGGCGAGTTCGCTGTGTTGGATGCCCAGGGATCAACCTGCCTCGCCTCACATCGCATCCCACAGCACCACCTGCATCATCGGAAGCGGTCTTGGCGCTCGGATGTGGATGGAGCATCCGCCACCTTTCACAGTGTACACATGTGTGCGCGGCTTCTGCATCCACCCGGCTTCCGGGCTGCCATCTGATGTACGTAGAGAGCGTGCGCGATTTAAGGGCGTGACCTGGCAACACAGCCCGTATCCTCCTATTGACACGCACGGCATGCATCGTCACCGTGTGACTGCTTTATATATGCTGACATGAGTTAATGAGTGATTCGTTGTGCGTGTGTGCGCGTGTGGTCAGAATTGTTGTTGTTGTTGTGTGTGTGTGCATGCGCATGCTGAGCGTATAAGTTCGGGATATCCAACGGGAATATTTGGCGCCTCCATCCAACGGCCGGCAGCAGGGGAGCATGCTGTCATGTCGCGGCTTTGGCTGCCTCCGACAAGCTGCCACGCCAACCGGCAGCCGGACAGGCGGGCTGGCGAGCGAGCGAGTGAGCCGCGGCCCCATTCGGACGTGGTTGATCAAGTGAGCCGCAATGCCCTGTGCGCGGCCGCATCGGCGCGACTGGGCTAGCTAGCTGATGGCGTCGGTTTCGCGATATTTGTAGTAGTGTATGTGCTGTCTGGGCGCGCGAACAGATAGATTCCTGCTTGATGACGTGAGCATGCAGCAGGTTGCGCTGGTGATGATAGATGGAAGCATGAGCGCGTTGTGTGTCGCCATTCACAGTACCCGCGCGGGCACTTCGGTAGGGGACTGGCGCTGGGGTCAAGCGGGGCTTCCAGGGTTTCGTGCGGTGTGCAGTGTGCGTGCACAAGGCCTCCACAGCTGTAACGACGGTGGTCGCAGTGTGTATGTTGTGCTCAGCACCGGTCCGATCTGCTGCACGCCCTCGTTCGATCTGTGCGTGCGTGCTGGGAGCCCTAGATCTTAACCTCCATCCCGGCCCGCCGGACCCCAGCCCCCTTGCTTGCTGCTGCCGCGCAGATGTGGAACCAGCCCCAAGAGGAGCTAGTCGGCGACCGCTGACTAGAGTTATGTTGCATTCGCCGAAACCGCCCATCCCGCCCTACCTCCGCAATGCCGTTGCAGGCAGCCGCGGTCGGCCGCCGCTTTGGCTCTGTGTCGCGTGCCCGACAGCAGGCCCCGGTGTGCTCTAGTAGTTCTCCCGACTCTTCGTGCGTCTTCAATACCCACCTACCTGCCAATGGCCCGTGCGTATTGAGCTTCCGGGGCTCGGTCTCCGCGAATGGAGCTCCCAGGCCCAGTCTCCGTGCCGCGCACAACACGCCCTCTTTCCGCTGTGGGAGACCGTCTCGTACTATTTGCATGGGTTCGTGGCTGGCCCGTGCGTGCGCCAGACGTGCCCCTTACATTCAATACCTTCACGCCGGGCATCCAAACACATCACCACTACTTCCACAGCGCCCGACTGCTCGGGTGACTGCCGCAGGCCGTCTGACCAAGTGCGCATGCAGTGTTGGGCCAGGTAGACGGCAACGAACTCCGCCGACATGCCGCGCCTGCTGCACCACAGGGACGCGTGCTAGCACATGCCGTCGGGGAGGCCCTCCGTCCGTTTGACTTTGGTGCAACTAGTGCCGCGGGCCAGGCCTGCTGCCCGCAGCCATGCATGCTGTACGCACACCGTCCGCCCGCCCACCGCGCGCACGCCTCGCCGCACCACCGCACCCGCCGCAAGCCGTGCCGCGCATCCGCCCCGAGCGCCGGGCCCTTGGCCCTGGCACGCCACGCGTAGAAGCTGCCACCTGACGGCGGGCGCCCGGCCCGCCCGCATCCCGCACCGCCCCTTCGCACCCCCGCCGCTCGTCACCAATCCGCCATACCACACGACACCCAACCCTGGATGCACATCTTGGGCTGTGCGCTCGCGGCACCACGGTTCCCGCGGGCCACTTGCACACCGCGCTGCGGTCCCGAGCCGCCACCGACCGGCGGCCTGCCCTTGGGCTCAGCGGCCCTTGGCGGCGGCCGCCACCGCCGCGGCGCGCTGCCGCAGCCGCATCTGCTCCACCAGCAGCTCCGACAGCTCCTCGGCGGCCTGCGGGCGGGGAGGGGTGCATGGCAGGTGCGCCACTCGCATCGCATCGATCGCTGGCACGTGTGTTGAGGCGGTTGGGGATGGGGGAGGGCTCACCGGCTGCATCGCATCGCTGTCACGTGTGTTGAGGCACCGGGCGGTCGGGGATGGGGGAGGCCTCACCGGCCGCATCGCATCGCTGGCACGTGCTTCAGGGACCAGGCTGCGTAACAGAATAACTCCACCCGTCCTGTGCCGCGTTGCGACCGCCACGTGGCCCCCATCGCTTGCCCGCCATGGGTCCAGCCATATGGCAATCCGTTATGCACTGCCATTGTTACATGTCTACACGCCAGGTTAGGAGAACATGCCGCCCACATACGCCACTGCTGTGCGCACTGCCCTGACGCACCTGCGCCTCCTGTGTCCACGCCTCCAGGCCGTGCTTCTTGACGTAGCCGTTGGTCCAGGCCAGGTGCTTGTGCGCGGCCACGGCCAGCGTCGGGAAGCTGCGGCGAAGGATGTGTGGGCGGCGGGAAAGAGCGCGGGGAGTGTTTGGGAGCCTTGGTGGCGGGTGGCACGGGAACGCTACTTTCGAGCTCGCCTCTCTGATTTCCAGTGCGGGTGAACGACTGTCATCTTTGCGCAAGCCCATCCGTGAGCCGGCCCGCTCCACCCCGCACCGCGGGAGCCCCCTCCAATCCGGCTACCAGGCACGACCAAAACACCCACTCGCAGCGGCCCCCGGGCCCCCGCCCGCCCGCACCTGTCCGCAGCGCCGGCCTTGCCGGCCTTGGCCGCTCCTCCCGCTCCTGCTCCTCCTGCTGCCGCTCCGCCCGGGCCCTCCCTGATGCGGTGCATCATGCGGCCCAGTCCGAAGGAGGCCATGAGGAAGTAGGGCTCGTTGTCCAGGTCGATGCGCTCGGGCAGCGTGCCCGAGGCGTCCAGCGCAAAGGAGGCGATGAAGCGCTGGTAGTAGCGGATGGCGGAGGAGGCGGCGGCCGCGGCCTAGGCAGGAAGGAGGGGGCGGCAGGAAGGGGGCGGAGAGGGCGGGGCCGCTTGCAGAACACATGGGCTTCCAGTATGGGGTGACTCGGTCTTTGGCACGGGCACGCTAACGGTGCGCGTCCGGCAGACGCCTAAGCAAGCGAGGCTATGGCTACGGCTAAGCGCTTCGCCTCGCCTCTGGACGTGTCATGCCGGCCCGGGCGCCCCCGGCGGGCCCGGCCCCCACGCACACGTGTCACCAACGCTGCATACAGCGTGCCGTGCGGGTCATGGCGCTGTTTTATTAACCACAACACACAAATCTCCGGGTGGCCACCAAATCTCCGGGTGGCCACCTTGGCCAGCTGCCGACCCTCCCTCCCTCCGTTCCTGGCCCTAACCCCCGCAGTCCTCGGGCATCCCTCTTTGCGCTCCTCCCTGCTCCACCCTGACGGCCCTCGCCCCCTGAGCCTCCCCGGCGCCCACCTTGGTGCCCTGGCCGCCCTGGTTCTCGCGGATGTCGCTGATCTCCCG
>BDDC01000962.1:2201-15416 GCA_001662425.1 Chlamydomonas sphaeroides | reverse complement strand
CGGCGGGGGGGGGGGGGGGGGGGGGGGGGGGGGGGGGGGTAGCGAACGAGGGGGTAGCGAACGAGTCGTTCGCGAACCGAGCAAGAAGCTCGGGCCCAACGCTGCAACAACCCCACCCGCTATCGCCTGTCGTCGCAGCTGCCGATCCGCGTGTAGGTCCGCGTCGCCGTGTCGACACGTACTCGTAGCGTTGACAACGGCAGGCTGCCTAACGCTATGCTGACCTACCCTAATGGCCCGGACCGGCCTTTCGTTAGCGCGTTCGCGAGCCTCTCTGAACCGGCCGCGTGCTCGCGCGTGCGTGGGATGCGGCTGGGCGGACGCCCCCACTCACCTGCACAGCGTGGCGTTGGCAGCCACGAAGGACACATGCATGAAGGCAGGCGATCGAGGTGTTAGCGGTTGTGTATGGCCGACCCCGTGCGGATGGCGTGCAAGTGTGATGCGGGAGGGTTGACGCGCGTCCTAGAGATAGAAGCAGAGTAGGTAAGCAGGAAGAAAGAATGCAAGAATCAAGTGGATGTATGTGTGGAAGAAAAACTAGGGGTGACATGTAATTGAGTAAGTGGAGCAGCGGGGCCGGAGGCATGCAAGAATGGGTGGAGGGGAGGAGGAGGGAGGGCGGTAAGGGCCGCCTATGGTGGTCCCATCCCACCGCCCGCCGGGGGAGGCAGCACAGGCGGAGGGGGGAGGGAGGGGGAAATGTAGGGGAGCCGGACCCGGGTTTGGCGTGTTAGCGTGCTGCGCAGCACCGCCCCCAGGTGTAGCGTGCATGCACGGTGCACGTGCGCGAGCTCTAGGTCTGGCGGGGAGGGCAGCGGGTGTGGGTAATGGGTTGAGGTTGCGAGGGCAATGATAACGGTCCTAGTGCAGACAACATGGCGGGAAATAAAACAAGGGAAGGGCGAGCGGTTTTTGCGGTTTTGCGGTTTTGCGGTTTCGCGGTTTTGCGGTTTTGCGGTTTTGCTGGGGTGCGCGTGCCGCCCCCGTGTGCACCCCCGCGGTCGCACCTGCTCTGAGCCCCGGGCAGCGCACCGGCCTGAGTGTTACATGTTGTATCGCGGTATTCCATACTTGTAATACTGTAAAATATCACAACAGCATCCATGACTCTCGGCATGCGGCCGCACCTATGGACCTGCTCAGCCCCGGGTAGTGCACCGGGTTCAGCGCCCCGCTCAGCGGCTCCAGCAGCGTGCAGCGGCAGCGGTGCATGGCGGCAGCGCGGCCCGGGTCGGCCTCGAAGCCGGCCAGGCAGCTGCGGGGGTGGTGGGGTGGATGGGTTCAGAGGGCAGAACCGGCGGGGAGGAGGGGTTGAGGGCAGAGGCATGCCAAGTGAGGCGCCCGATAGCCCTCGCCCACCGGTATCTGCTGCCCGTGCCCAGCAGTCCTTGCAATTTTGTACCAGTCAAGTACATACATTACATATACATTAACAGGTACAATGTTTACACATACTTGTACATGTTAACATCATGGTCGATAAGAACCCCCGCCCACCGGTACATGTTGCTCATGTCCATGAGCAGCCCCACGTGGTCGGTCACCCATCCGTCCAGCTGGTAGTAGGCCAGCGCCTCCTTGAAGAACGTCATGCCTGGGGTGGAGAGGGAGGAGGGGAGGCCGGGCGCAAGCGTGTGTGTTCAAGTGTTAGGTGAAGACGGGACCCCACACGCGGCACAGCACAACTAAGGGTTGAGTGGCACGTCGGCCGTGCAGGGAGGCCGTGTGTGTGTATGCGTGTGCCCAGAGCCGTCCCGGCGGGTGCACTCGCACGCGGCGCGGCGTGGCGGCTGCGGCCATGGCCGAGCTGCTGAGTGGGCTGCCCACGGAGGGCACATTTCTGATAGAGGGCGCATGACTAATGGAGGCGCATGACAAATGGAGGGCGCATGACTGATGGAGGGCGCATGTCGGGGTCGCGGTGCGAGGGGCCAAGGGGAGCAGAGCGAGCGGCGAGGCAGCATGACACCTCGGCGTGCACTGCCGAAGCCCCAACGTTCCCCCCACCCGAACCCCCACCTCACCCCCCACACACCCCGCCTACAACCCACCCGTGTTGAGTAGCTCGCGGGCGCCCTCAAAGTCCGTGGCCAGGGCGGCGGTGCCCCAGGGGAAGGTGTCGGGCGCCGGCACACGCAGGCCGGGGAAGCTGCAGAGGGAGATGCCGGGGGCTGGGTGCGGGTGCGAGAGGTACGGGGGTTGGAACGGGGCTAGGGTGCGTGCCGGCGTGCTCGGTGCGGGGCGGCAACTGCCCCACATAGCTCCTGCGTGCAATCCATGTTGCAGCCACGGTCACACACAGCCGGGCCTCTGACGGGCGTGGCCCCGGCCGTGCGGTGCTCCCGCCCCGCTACCCCCCTCGGCATGTGCCTGGCCTGGCACGGCGTACGGCCGTACGGCTGCCGCATCCGCTGCACACAGCCCCGCGCACGCAGCACGCTCACAGCAGGTAGTCCGGGAAGTACGACACGTCCGGGTACGGCATCTCCAGGTCCTTGCCCTCCACGGTACGGGAGTGGCTGGCGGCGAGGCGGGAGTTGTAGATGCGCGCGGCGGCCAGCTGGGGGGCGCGCAGGTCGAGGGAAGGGGAGGGAGGGCGGGGAGGGCGAGGGGCGGTGTGCGATTGGGCGCGAGGCGGGGCGGGGCGGGGCCCTCAACCTCTCACACCTCGATGCTGGCGCCGACGGCCTTGCCGTGGCCACTGGTAAACCCCCTCACATGCAAACCATAGCTATCTCCCCCTTAACCCCTTCCCCCCAACCCCCTCGCTGCCCTCCTTGATGATGGCAGCGATGTCCTCGCCCGGGGGGGTGCCCCAGCTTCCCGCGCCCCCCCCACACACACACACCATAGCTCTCTTTCCCCCTCAACCCCCCACCCCGCCCGCCCCCACCTTGATGTTGGCGGCGATGTCCTCGCCCAGCTCGGCGCCCGCTGCCACGTCCCGCTCCGCCACTGGCATGCGGGACAGGCGGGGTTGGGGGGCGGGACCAGCGGTTGGTGGGTGGGTGGGTTGGTGAGAGGGCAGCATGCCTTGGGGACAACGAGCAGCGTGCCCTGAGTCTGTCCAAGTATCGCAATGCCAAGGGGACCGCACGGCAGCGCCGGTAGCTGGCAGGCACCGCGGACGGCAGACGCATTGCCGCGGGGCCGCGGGACCTTGTGGCTGGGCTCGCGGCCCCACGCGCCCCGCGTGCCCCACCGGCAGCGGGCGCAGCGGCGCACTGGCTGGGCGCGAGCGGCGGCACGGGTGAGGGGACCGGGCTGCTGCATGGACGCCCACAGGACCCCAGGCCCCAAGGCGCACGTCCCACGTGTGGCATGGGCGTGGGCGGCGGCGCGGACGAGTGGCTGCGGGTCAGCGGCGGTATGGGCAGCGGTATGGGCGGCGGTAGCGGCGGCGGCTCAACGACGACCGCGCACTGCGCCCCCAACCGGCTGTGCCGTACCGGCCTGGGCGGCGGCGTGGCAGTAGAGCGCCAGGCCGTAGGCGTGCACCTGTGGGGAGGAGGTGGGGCAGCAGGGGGCAGTGCGGGGGGCGGGGGCCGGGGCTCGAGGGGAGGCGACGGGGCGAGGCTACGCTAGTCCTGGGCAGCCTCGGCAAATGCGCACAACGAGGCATATGACCGCGACCGCGCGCTGCAATGGGTCTTCGCCGCCCAAATCCTGACGTCGCACGGGACAAGGGAGCTGCGGCCCAGTGCGCCGTACGTACGTACACACACTCGCGCCGCCGTACCTTGGCGTAGTAGCCGCCCAGCTGCAGGCAGTTGTTGACCCACGTGTCCAGGTCGTACTTGCCTGTGCGTGCGGCACACGGCGGGGTACGGGGTACGGCACCCGGGTTCCCGCTACAATAACATTGCACACGGGTGGCTGGTGCGGCGGTAATGCTGCTGTGGCGCAGCCGTGCATGGCATTGCCACCCTTGTGGCAGTGCGGTGGGTGCAGCCGCCGCAGCCGCCGCAGCCGCCGCAGCCGCCGCAGCCGCCGCAGCCGCCGCAGCCGCCGCAGCCGCCGCAGTCGCCGCAGCGGGCTTAGGACGCTCCGTGGGCGCCGCCGTCGCCGCCGCCGCCGCTAGGATGGCGGCATGACGCGGCCCAACTCGCTAGGATGGCGGCATGACGCCCACCCCGCAGCCTATGTGGCAGTCCCCGCCGCACCCGGGGCCAGCCGCCGGTGCAGCGCGGCGGCGCGTGTGGCAGGCGACCGGCACACGGGTCACTCCCAACTCGTTAACATATTAATGGCTTCACACCACATTGCAAGACTTGCCGCATGGACCCCGGCGCACCCGAGGCCAGCTGCCGGTACAACGTGGCTGCGCAGTACAGCGCCGAGCGGTCCGCCAGCTTGAGGTGGCCGTACACCTGGCGTTCGAGTGCGGCGGCAGCAAGGCAGGACGGCCGTAAGGCGTGCGGTCTAGCAAACAGACAGGGTGCTGTGAGGCTGGTGAGGGATGAGGCAATGAGGCGGGGGCGCATCGATGGGGCCGCTCCCCCGATGATGCTCAGCGCGCAGCCGTCTCCCACCATTTTCCCCTTGCGATGCGACGACACAAAGGCATGCAGAGCACGGGCGTGTGGCTTAGGGCGTGCATCGCATGTGCCCTTCTATGGTTGCCCCTTACCCCCGCCCTGCAGGCCCAGGGCTAGCGCTGTCGTCGCGGTCGCTGCCGTACCACTGCCGTACCTGCGCCATGAAGTACAGCGTGCTCGTGTACTGCGCGTGTACGAACTCCTCGTCGCAGCCCGGCAGCTGCTCGTACAGCGGCGCCTCAGAGGGGCTGGCGGCGGCGGTGCCGTCGGCCGCCGCACCGGGCACCCCAGGCCCCGTTGATGCCGCGGCCTCGGGCGCCGCCGCCACCGCCTCTCCCACCTCCACCGCCGCCGTCGACGGCTCGCCTGCGCCATTGCCATCCGCCCCCGCCTGCGGCTGCCCCTCGCCAGGCTGCGCCGCTGCCTCGCCTTCTCTGCGCTCCTGCTGCCCCGGACTCGACTCCGCGGCCTCGCCGCCCTGCTGCTGCAGCGGCGCCGCCGCCTCGCCTCGCGGCGCCGCCGCCCCCGCCACCGGCAGCGGCAGGTGCGCGGTGCGGGTGCCTGTGGCAGTGGCTGCCTGGTAGGCCGCCTCCGCCTTGGACAGCACCGCCAGCGCCTCGTCGGCCTGGCCCCGGGCGCTGTGAGAGGGGGCGGGGGAGCGCGGCCGCCGCGCATCAGGCCCAGGGGGAGAGGCGGCGCGGCCGCAGCGATGGGGCAGGTGCGTGGGGCGGATACCCCGCGGCGCGGGTGCACACGGACACCCCGCGGGGCGATCGGGGAATGCGTGGCGGCAGCGGCCCTGGCTGCGGCGGCAGCGGCCCGCCGCCACCCGGCCGCAGCTTCGGCTGCACCCACTCGTGTGTCTTTGCTCAAGGTGGCCGTGATCACGGGGCTGCGTCTTGTGTGGGCGGAGTGTTTGGGTGGAAGGGTATATGATGCGACAGAACATGCCCCACCCACCAGTATAGGGCGCCGAGGGCGTTGTAGGACTCCAGCAGCCACGCCAGCCAGCCGCCGCCGGGCGGGGTCTTGCTGGCGGAGGCCGATGCCGCGGCCGCGGGCGTGCCAGCGGCGGCCACGGCCGCCTCCAGGGTCGGGAGACAGGCCTTGACGGCGGCCTCGCCGTCCGCTAGCAGGTCCGTCTCGAGCAGGAGCAGGCCCGACCGCACGCGCGCGCATGCCGTGGCGAGCTCCATGCGAGAAGGGGGGCCGCGCGGGGCCACGCCGGGCGCTGGGGCATCCGGTGCAGCGCCGGAGCCCGATCCCGGCTTTGCGTGATCCTGTGCTGCTGGTGCTGGTTCTGGCGCGGCTGGGGGCGTGGCAGGCGTAGGCTGCTGTTCCGCGCCATCTGCGAGTGGTCGCTCTCCGAGCGCGACACGCAGCACGTCCGCGGCCTCGTACTTGTTCTTGTATGGCTCCTCTTCGCTCTCCGGGCGCTGGCTTATGTCAACAGCGCGCTTTATGGCATCGATGAACTCTGCCACCGAGCTCGCCGGCCCTGGGGACGATGAGCTCATATCTAATAATAAAACAACCTCGTGACAAAGCTACAGGTGAACGCAATGTTGCTCGTCGCTTGCGGCTTGGGGAGGGTGCAGTGACGGGTCACGAGGTTGCGCGCTGCAATTGCAATAATGCCGACGGGTCAGATAATTACTTTGGAGCTTGGGCGGGCAACCTTCTGGAACCGAAGCAACCTGGCACGCAACCCCGTGACACCCCCTCCGCTATGCCCGCCCGTTCCCCGACACCAGCACGCCAAGCACAGATCGGTGTCAGTCGCGCTGTGCTGCGCCGTGTGGCTATATATCAACCAATACAGTGGCCGCACTTCAAGCGCACAAGCGGCGACGGCTCCATCCGTGCAGCTCGCATCGCGGCATCGCTTGCGATGGAACACGTATCGACTTTTCTCATGTATGTCTGCACAACGCCGCCCTGCGTCCCCCGCCCTTCTTCCCCCGTGGAGTTCCAAGGTTCCAAGCTTGCCTCCCTCACTTCGGCATGCCCCTCCCCAGCACGGCCCACCCCTCGAGGCATATGTTTTGCGACCCCGTCTTCGTTTATTTCCTGGCGTTAGAATGAGAACAGGCTAGGAAACCCGCTCAGCACAGCAGCAGCCTGTGTGACCGCTGCATCATGAGCCGCACGCCGGAGACGGCGACGTTTCCGGACACAGGCACGCCTGAGGCCGCGAATTCCCGCAGGGCCGCCCTGTACTGGGCAATCACGGCGGCCGCAGGGCCTTCAATTCCGCTTGAAGTGGATGCGCCTAGGAAGAGGCCGTCAAACGGGGGTGATGACACTCCTCCTCCAAGTGTT
The DNA here is from genome assembly GCA_001662425.1 of Chlamydomonas sphaeroides. NCBI lineage: Eukaryota > Viridiplantae > Chlorophyta > Chlorophyceae > Chlamydomonadales > Chlamydomonadaceae > Chlamydomonas > Chlamydomonas sphaeroides. The sequence continues at coordinate 8,553 of BDDC01000962.1, read as the reverse complement.
CGCTGCGTCTCAACAGTCCGTGTAAGGACTGACCGCCGGACGATGGATGAGGCGGTGGTGGCAGTGTCTCACTGCGGGAAGTAGGAGCGAGGTCAATGGTGGTCGAGGAATTGTGATTCCGGAGCGATCGATATGGTCCCTGCAGGCTGTGGATGAATGCCTCCTCTGGTAACGGATCCTGCTTTCGGGGGGCGGTGTACCGAAGTTTTCTTCTTCTGCTTCTTCTGGGGGCCGGACGGAGGTGCGGCGCGGCAAGGGCTGCAGATGGCCGTGACGGATGGCGGCCGTGATGGCGGGGCCCCGCACGGGAGCGGCAGGGATACAGCACAGTAGCAAATGTGGTACGCACGGCCATAGACCTGGACCCCTGGGCCCCTGGACCCGCCGCAGCGAGCCTGCCGGCGCCAAGTGTTTTGGCGGCTGCGCATTCGTCTCTGCTGTCGGGCCAGCGACACTCTTGTGTCTACGTCCACCCGCCGCCGTGTCTATCTGGCTCCGTACGGTGGGCCACCGTGCCTATCCGACACGAACCTATATGCCATCGCGCGCGTCTGACACCGGACGTGAGGCCGCCGTACGTGTCCCACATCAGTCTTTAGGCCCCGGCTCGTGACACCAGTAGTCCCGACACCAGCCAGTCCTGGATTGCCAGCACGAGAGACACGGTCTGCATTTTGTGCCGAGGCGGGGATGTGTGTAGGGCGGCAGTATTCGGTCTTGCACAATATCTACCAGGTAGGAGCACAGGCGTGGTGTTCCGCTGCTGCTACTGCGCTCCCCCACCTACCCCGCCATAGCAGCGACCCGGCGCTGGCTGGACATGTCCCAATGACATCGCTGCGTTACATGTACATAATATGCCTGAAATACCCAAACTCGCGCCGCAACCGCCGGGTCACTGGTTACTTTTGTTGCCTGCCACAAAGCCTGCAAATCACGTCATCACGCACTCCACTTCGTTTAATGCCAGACGAGCCTCCCTCCCTCCCTCCCGCCCGCCCAGCCATACATGCGACAGTGCCCCTCGCTCGCCCCCAGCCAGCTGCCGGGCGATGCACAGCGGTGCGCCGCTTCTTGCCCTCGGTTGCCCTCCGTCGCGCTCCTGGCCCTCCATCGCGCTCCGTCCTGGCCCTCCATCGCGCTCCTTGCCTGCCGTGGCGCTCCTTGCCCTCCGTCGCCTTGCCCTCGTCGCTGCCAAGCCAGCTGCGGCCACCTGCGTGGCTATCGCCGGGCAGGTTCGTCAGTATTGTGCTAGCTGTGATAGATAGGTGTGCTAGGTGTGCCCCGGGTGCTGTTTGTTATCACATCACATCACATCAGGCCCTCCCTGCCATCAGGCCCCGTCGCGCCCATATGCGCACCTGGCGGGGCGGCAGCGAGGCGGTCAGGTACGTAGGGGGTGTTACCGCTGTCGTCTGGCCGCATGGGTATGCTTGCACCCATCCAACATGCTGCCTTGATGAGATGTCACTGAGTGCGATGGCTCAATAGTACAATAGGGCTAAAGCTACGTCTGCTGCGTGCGCAGGCATCGCAGGTAGGGGCACCGCGCCCACCCTCAGTGTTCTCTCCGCCGCCGCTGGCCAGGCTGGTGCCGTCGGGGCTGAAGGCCACGCGTGCTTGCAAGCACACGGGCGCACGTCAGCATGTGGGGGCCCCTCACCTGGATGACCGCCAGGATGTCAATCCACACGCGCGTCTCTGCATGATTGCCGGGCCAAGCCGTTGCACCGGGTTGGCATGTTGACAAGCGGCCATCATCATGTACGGCAAAGGTGGGGCAGTGCGTGACAGGGTGCGCTACTAGCTAGCGCGACGTAGGAGCTAGCTAGCACCATGCATGTCATCACACCTGCCGCGGAAGTCAGGAAGCCCTCGACGCCCCGCAGCAGCAGCTCGAACCCGTTCTTCCAGGCGTGGCTGTGGATGGGTGCGTGAAAGGGGCAGCAACGGGACACGTGCGTCTTGCGCAGCGGCGGCAACGTCACCCAGCCACGCCCCTGGCACACGCCTGCTCCTGGCGCAGCACCTCTGCTGCTCACCTGATGAAGTACATGGGCGTGCCCACGTCCTCGGGCGCCACCATCTCAGCCGCCTCGCTCTGCCAGCCGGCACTTGCGGTCCCTGCAGTGGGCGTGCGTGTGTGATTTGCGGGGGGTCTACCACTACGTACGGCAAGTGACGTTGGCCAGGCCCCCCGGATCCCGGCCTGCTGCAGCAGCTGCGTGCCTTACCTGGTGACCACCTGCACATACTGAGTGTTGACGTCGGCGGTGGTGGCGGCCTCGTAGGCGCCCAGCTCGGGGTGCTCCCCGAAGAACGCCGCGATGGCGGCCCTCAGCGTGCGCAGGCCCCGCAGGGTGATGCCCAGTCGGGTGGCAGCCAGCGGGTTGTGGCTGCTGCTGCTGCTGCTGCTGACGGGGCTGGACGACTCGTCCATGTGGACTATTAGCGCCTCCCCGCAGCCGCTGCCGCCCCATCATTAGCTGACAGCGGCTGCGGGGGGCCGCTAGTTGGAGTGGCCGTGCCACCTTGCGGCTGCTGCTGCTGCTGCTGCTGCTGCTGCTGCTGCTGCTGCTGCTGCTGCTGCTGCTGCTGCTGCTGCTGCGGCGGCGGCGGCGGCTTGGTAGCCGCTGATGGTGGCGGCGTGGCGCCCAGAGGTGTCGCGGCCGCCTCGGCGCTCGAAGCGTCAGCTGACGGCGGGTTGTGGCTGTTGGCGGCAGCCGCTGGGTGCTGCTGATGCTGGGCAGCGGCTGATGATGGCCTCAAACGGTTGGGGCCTCGGGGAGCAGGCGACGGGGTTGGGCTGGCGCCGTGCCCCGCCACGGTCGCTGCGCGCCCGGCGGCGGGTTGGCCGCAGGCAGCTCCGTCTTGATGACACGGGAGGTGCCGCAGCCCATGGCTCAGCTGGGGCTCCTTGCTTGGCGGCTGCTGCCAGGCCGACCAAGGCGCCAGATTGGATGGGGGGGCTGTGAAGCACGCCGAGGCCCCAGGTCAGTTCGCACGGCTACTCGATGGCGAATGAGCACACTCTACTGGCAGCATGCGGCACTCTATTATTACTGTACTGCCCGCCCAGCCATCTTCCCAACATGCACGGTGGGACGTACGTACCCTTGAGCGTCAAGCTTTGGTCAGCAGCACACGCCTGGTAGAGTGGGAGGGGGAAATACAGCAAGCAGATGAAGGGCCGTCGGCATTATTGTGCGGGTAGATGGGTGCCGTGGGCGGGGGCTCAGGTAGGCAGGTACGGGCAGGCCGGAGGGTGGGAAATCCCTCTCGGCACAGGCATCCCGGCTTTTGACTTGTCGGCAGAAATATTCGCTGGGATAGGCTGCCTGTGTTCCAGAGCCATCCTCGCGGCCGGGGCCCTCCCGCCCGGGCCATCCCACCTCGGCGCCTGGGCCAACCCCGGGTCTCGGGGCAGCCGCCTGGGCCATCCCATTCCATGGCACAGCCATCCCGACCGCCAGAAAATCCTGCAACAGCAGCCCCACCGCCGGCCCTGACACTCCCCGCTTCTACGCGCGTTTGCCAAGGTTCCCACCCTCCTGGCAGGCCCGGCTGTTGCCGCGAGCGAGCGCATGTCACACTGCAGCTTCTCGCGTTCGCGGAACCGGATGAACATACCTGCAATCACTGCTATAAATTGGTGTGAGGCTGCAGGCGGCAAGTCTTGAGGTCAAAGAGTGGACCGCGCGCCGCGTCGGGCATGAAGGCGAGCCAAAACTGATCACGACTTACGACCGGCTACATCTACATACTTGCTGCTATTAGCAGTGCAGAAGGACGCAACGAGGGAACGAGCCCGCGATGTTAAAATAAACTTGCGTGCATGTTCGCGCGCTTTACGCGTGTTGCGTATAACAAAAAGAAAATATCCTCGATGCGAGTTATGACGGTTTGGTGGATACCGTTCAACGGCGTTCGGGACCTAGATGCAGCGTCGGCAGGAACCTGCGACCTACGTGCGACCTGACGCCCAGGGCGTGCCCCCGCCTCCTGCCACCGCCCCATGTGTGTCCGTCCTCGCCCCACCCCAAAACCCCACCCCGTGGACGGAGGATGCTGCTGCTGGCTGCAGTGGCGCTGCGCCCCCTGCCGACCCAACGATCCAGCGCTCCATCCACCAACGGCTGAAATGTGCGCGACCAACCGCTAGCAGCGTGTGTATGCTTGGAGTACTCAGGAGTAGTACCTATATATCGCTCACTTGGAGTAAAACTCCATGTCCTCGATTGTTGGACAACGGCCCGTCCCCAGCGACCCAAGCCGGCACGCCACCCAAACCGGGGCCCGTCCCCTCCGCTGCCCCGACGTGACGGATGGACCCGAGCCGCGACTCAAGCCCACGCTGACTTCCACGCTGGTTGGCTTCTTGAAATCCACGCCACCCAACCGGGCAGGGGCGGGTGCCCCGCCGTAACCAGTGCCGAATGCCCCGAGCCGCGACCCGCGACACTGCCGCAACCAGTAGTGCCAACGCCCACCACCCAGCCGCGCAATAAGACAAGCCGAGACATGCCGGCGGGCAATGGGCCAGCAGAGCGAGCTGTGGAGGCAGTGGCCGGGATAGACGCAACACTTGATGGGAGTAAGGCTGAGGGCATGAGGGCCCCAACATGCATGCTCGCAGCAGCCTAGCGCACACAGAGCGCTTCCTCACGTCGGCGGTGATGGACCTTGACGCTACGATCGTGCCAAAATCCTAATGTCAGCCAAGGTTTACGCAACACCCGCCAGGGCGGAGTAAGATATCGCCTCTGGACTCGCAGCCAGCACGAGAGGCCGCCAGCCCCACCACGCAACGTTCCTCCGCCTCTAACCCTCCCGCTCATCACTCGAGCGGCCACGTCACCCCCAGCAGCCCCGCAAGGTACCGCCGCCGCTCCGCCACCCCGCCGCGCCGGCCGTCCCACTCCCAGTACGGCACCTTGACCACGTTGGCCGCGCCCCCGAACGCCCGCCCCAGGTGCCTGTCGCGCAGGCCGGCCCGCGGCAGCAGCGCCAGCGGTGTGTTGGTGGCGTAGTGGCTGGGGCCGTCCACCTCCAGGCCCAGCCGCCGGCCGTCCGACAGCCACAGCGCCATGTCGGTGCGGCAGCCCACGCCCTGCGCCAGCGTTGCGGGGCAAGGTTGGGTCAGGGGGCCAGGGTGGGGCTGGGGTAGCGCACGGAGAGGCGAGGTGCGTGGGGTGGCTCGGCCGCACCCGCGGATTGGCAGTTAAGCGAACGGACGGCAGGGGCGCGCCCCACCCACGGGAAGGCAGTCATGCGACGTGCGAAATGCGACAGGAGCGTGCCGCGGGGCCCGAGCGCGTGGGGCCAGGTGGCGCGCGGGGGCGGAGCCGGGGGAGACCGTGTGCCGCCATGCATACCCGGTGGCAACCCCTTGCATTGTTCGTTGTGTCGTCATCACGTTTCACAGCGTGTGCCCACGTCATCGCCACATAGCGTGGGTACACACATACACACACCGTGTCATACACACAACGGGTGAACGACTCAGTTCACGCGCCGCACCTCCACGAAGTACTCGGACTCCACGCGCGTGATGTACACCGGAGCGCCCACCGCCGCCCGGCCGCCGCCCCCGCTGACCGCCTCCGCCTCCTCGCCGCCGCCCCGGCCAGCCCCGCCGGCGCCGCGCCGCCTGCCGCCCAAACCCAGCCCGGTTCCGCCTCCGGTAGTCCGCCGCCGCCCCGGCGTGCTTCCGCTGCCCGATGCCGCCGCCGCCGCCGCCGCCGCCGCCGCCGCCGCCGCCCGCCGGGGGCCGCTGCCGCCCGCCTCCCAGGCCGCTGCCGCCGCCGCCGCCTGGTGCCGCACGCCCGCCTCCATGATGGCGCGCACCTCGGACGCAACGTCCGCCTGCAGCGCCGTGGTGGCCTGCAGGGGCACGGGGGTTGGGTCGGGGGGACAGGTGCTGGGCTGGGACGTGTGTGATATGTGCCATATCTCAGTGCGGAGCTGCTGTCGGGTGGCGCAGGCCAGCAGCCTGTTTCCAGCAGTCCCAGGCCACTCGCTCATTGCTATCCTAGTTCAACTATTTCAAGACCACCGGCACCCACGCCTCATCGCAGCAACCCGACACAGCCACGCGCACACCTTTTTCTCGATGCGCGCCGCGACCGCTACCATGCACCTCCGCCCCAGCGCCACCAGCGCGGGCGGCAGCGGCGCCAGCGCCGGCGGCGGGCGGCCGGCGGCGGCTGCCGCCTCCAGCGCCGCCTGCGCCTCCAGGTGCGCTTGCCACAGCTGCATCGCGCCGCTGAGGGAGTGGGGGGGAGTGGGGGGGAGGGACGGGGGCGGCAGGCTTGCATGTCATGCAACGTGTGTCGAGGGACGACGTGTTTGT
>BDDC01000961.1:18247-29882 GCA_001662425.1 Chlamydomonas sphaeroides | reverse complement strand
AGGCGTGCTTCACCCCTCTCCCTTCACCCCTCCTCACCCCATCCCCCGCCCTTTCCCCCGCCCACACCACAGCTACCACCGCCTGCGCCTCGTCAGCCGCGTCGTGCCTCCCGCTCCGGGAGCCCACCCCTCCTCCGCCGCCCCCACTCCCGGCCGCTACCACCCCAACGCCGGGCGGCGCCAGGAATGGGGGCTGTACCTGGGCAAGGGCGCGCTGGTATTGCTGGACGCACACGAGGCCAAGGTGAGCTCCAAATGTTGGGTATAGGCGAAGGACGTGTGCCGGGGGACAGGGCGCGTGGGGGGCTTCGGCCCTCCTGATCGCTGCTAATCGCACATGCAGCTCGGGTGGGTAGCCTGCGGCTGTGCCGTGCCACGCGGTGGTTACTAAGCAGCGGTCTGCGTTTGGAGCGCGCGTGCCCGTGCCCTGCGCCACGCATGCTCGGCACCTTGGCCCCGCCTTCGCAACACCCCACTTGCCTTAGGGTTTAGGGTTTAGGGTTTAGGGGTACCCCTCGCCCTCCCTCCATCCATTGCTGCCCCGGCCCCGCCCTGTTGCCCCCCCAGCCCACTGTCCGCCTCACGACCCTCTTCGCCTTCGGACGCCCCAGCCACACGCCCGCGCAGCTGGCGGCCGCCGCCGCCGCCTCGCCGCCCGCCATCCCCCCTATCGAGCACCTGACCTGGTACGACGCTCGCCGCCAGCCGGCGCAGCTCCGGTCCCTGGCGGCGGCGGCGCTGGGGCCGCTGCCCTCCGACCTCGCCCCCGCGCTGCTGCCGGCGCCGCTGCCAGTGACCGGCAGCGTCGAGGACGCCGCCGAGGCCGCGGCGCTGGCGTCGGAGGCCTTTGCCAAGTGGCTGGGCGGCCTGCCGCTGCCGACGGCCCGCCGCCCCGAGACCGCGGCGGCTGAGAGCAAGGCCGCGGCTGGCGAGGCCGGCGCGGAGGGCTGCGCGAGCGGCTGGCGGGCGTGGCTGAGCGGTGTGGCGGCGTGGCCTGTGTGGCGCGGTGGGAAGGCCGCGGCGGGGTGGGTGGCGGAGGACGCGGCCGCTGCCATTCACGCGGCCTTCGCTGCGGATCTGGCTGGCCCCACTGGGGGCAGTGGAATGAGCCCTGCCGAGGCGTGGGCCGAGTTTGAGCGGCGGCTGGTGGTGGCGTCCGCCGGCGCCGAGGGCGGCGGGGCGGGGCGCACCATCAGCGCCCTTGAGCGGGCGTGGCTGGAGCTGGCGGCGGCGTGATGGGAGGGTAGGGAGGTCACGCATCAATAGCCGTCCTCGTCTTCTCCTCTCTACAAAGTTGGCGGCCGGAGACGCGCCTGCTGCGCCACCAGGGGTCGCCCCAGTGCGCAACTTGGCCCTGGCCCTCCGGCGCGGGAGGGTTGTTGTCAAATGAGGTTGAGGTCATCATTGAACCTTGCTGTGGAGCTTATGTATTCTGTGTCTGGTGGGGCCTGCGGCGTGAAGCAGGACGGCGCAAGGGCGCAGCGACCAGGACCAGGGAAAGGGATGGGAGGCGGGGAGATGCAGTAGGGCCAGGTGCACCTGCAGCGCAACTGGCCTCGCCCCTCCGTCCGGCGCCGGAGTAGTGTTTCAAATGAGCTCGTTGCAACCTGTTGAATTCACATCCGATCGAGCCATCAGATAATTGGCTGTTGTGCGCGCGCGGGAACGCTGAGGGCCAGGGCTGCTCGCATAGGGCTCGCTCGCTCGCACGCCATACGTGTAACGCGAGCTAACGCTGGTGGCGCAAGCCCCGACCGTGCCCTTCTGACCGTGCCCTTCTGACCGTGCCCTTCTGACCGTGCCCTTCTGACCGTGCCCTTCAAACCGTGGCCGGCGGTGGCGCTGGGCCAGGCGGTGGCGCTGCGGATGGCCTGCGTGGCCTATGCCCCCCAGCCAGCGGCAGGCTGCTTAGGCTGTCGTGAGCTGCGCGTGGGGGCGCTGGGTGGTGGACGGCGCGGGAGCGGGAGTGGGTGGCGGCTGGGAGCGAAGAGAGGGCCATTGAAGCAAGGGCCGGTGGATGGACGGAGCGCTAGAGGATGAGGAAGGAGAATGCGCTGTGGTCGGTACGTATGTACGTGTGATCGGTGGCGCGGCACATGTTGCTGCAGCGCTGCTGCCCCACTACGACTCTGCTAGCCGCGCGCCCAGCAGGCAGCCCACTGCTGCTGCACATGCGTACCTGCGATAGCAGAGGTATCAAAGCACGCGTGCACATGGACGACACAATCTCGGATTCAGTGCCAATGTAGTGTGGTGGCCCAGCCAGGGGGCATGCAGCTGCCCCTGGTGGCCCTACCTGCTGCTCAACAGGCCAGATGCATGTCAGAGTGCTGCTGCCCAATTCCAACGCTGCTAGCTAGCCGCCCAGGCAGCCCACTGCTGCTGCACATGCATACCTGTGATAGCAAAGGTATCGGCCCTTGGAGTTCGGTTCCACGCCTGACAGCTAGCGCCTTGGGCGACCCTGCACCGGCGGCCGTACCGCCCCCTGCGACGCCGCGCTGCTCCTGTGAGCTGAGGCAGCAGGCGGCTCAGGGTGTCGTGTGCTTAGCATTGAGCGTTGCGCCTGGCCACGCCCGTGGGGGCCTACCTGCAGTCACCCCGCTTGCGGTCGTGTGTCTCCAGCCCCCGCCCATGCCCCATACATGCCAGCTTAAGTTGCAGCAGGCAACTTGCCAGTGTCTTTACCTACGCCAGGAGGCGGCTGGTGGCCGTCTTTAGCTTTAGGGGCGTCATTAGGGCAGCTTACGAGGGGGGTCCTACCATACGGTAGGGATCAAAGCACGCGTGCACATGGACGAGACTCGCCCTCTCCAATCGCACAACGAGCACTTCTTCTCGCAGGTACCTTTCTAGCGACGGCCTTGAGTGGCAAGGACGCAATGCGGGAAACAAGCTGGTGGTGGCTGCAGGGCCGCCAGCACCAGGGCCGACAGCACCAGCAGGGCCGCCAGCACTACTAAGAGGCCAGGTGTGCGGCATTCGAGCACCCAACCAGGGTGCATCCATCACGACCCGACCTCCCAATTGCACCGCCGACGCTGGCCCTCATGCAATGCCCAGGCGCCTAGCGGTGGGACAGCTTTGGGCCGGTGCTGGCAGCTGCAGTTTGTAGGAGTCATCTGGGTTGGGGCTTCGGGTGGTGCAGATAAAGGGGTGCGCGTACGCATGTGGACTGGTGCAGAGCGGGCGCAAAGAGCAGGTGCAGGGCGGGCCTGGTGCGGTAACGACAAGCACCCGGCAGATAGATGTGGGGCGGCGCGGGGACCAGAAATAAACGAGTGTGAGTAGCCCCGGCCGGATGCAGGACCGGATGCCAGCTAGGATCCGGCGCTGATCCCCCGCCCCATTCCCCTGCTGCTGGCCCGGCCTGCCGGCCGCCACGCTGGGCCGCTCGCTCGCGCGCTGGCGGCAAATAAAGGTGTTGGGTTCGGCCGCCGTCATGGGCGCACCGGCGGCGCTTCATGGGCGCAGTGGCAGCGCTTCACCTGCGCACCGGCGGCGCTGCTGGAGCAGGGCTGGCCGCTGGTGGGCATGTCCCTGGTGCGGCGACTGGACGAGGAGGCCGGCCCGGGGGTGCCCGTAAGAGCGGCGAGCAGCAGCGCGCTGGTGTGGGACAGAGGCCTCGAGCGAGGTATCAGGATGGGGGCGATGGGCGGAAATGTAACGCGTCTCGTCTAACGGGAGGGCGGCCCGACGACGGGTGGGTGGTGAGCCCCCCCCGCCGCCTCTCCGCCGCCTTGCCATTGCCTGCCCGCGCCCTCCCCGGCCCCGCCGCCGCCGGGACGCTGGGCTGCCTGTGTCCCCCGGCCCGGCTTGCGGCGGACGTGAGCGAGGGCCTGGACGCCTGCCTGGGCCTGACTGGGGTGGCGCTGCCGGGCGGCGAGCACTACGGCGAGGGGAACATGCGTTAGGGCGCACTACGACGAGGGGCACATGAGTAAGGGCGCGCTGCAGGCGCGTTACACGTGTTACGCCACGTTGCGCTTGGAGTGAAGAATCAGCGTGGGCTGTCACGTGCCGCGTTGCGTCATACGCCGTGCGGCATGCCGGCCTCATCGCGTTCTGCACGTTCTGCACGTTCTGCACGTTCTGCTACACGGGATTAGTAATGGCGCACTACAGCGTGTGCTCATGCGCGCAAGCAGCCATGGCAGCCAAGGCGGGTGCAATCGACCCCTTCAGACCCCGCGGCGCTCCCTGGAGGGAGCAGCCAACCGCGAGACATCCCGTCATCCAACCAGCCCACTCAGCGGCACGGAGAAGTGCGTGGGTAGGCGGGGCCGCGTTGGGACATGGGGGCAGAGTGGGTGGGAGGCAGGACAGTACGCATACTGCGGAGCTCCAGTATTCTCGTGCTGCCCCTGCGGCGCCGGGGACGGACCAGCATGTATCTTGTGGCGGCCAGGCCTGCTGCCGTAGCAGGTTGGGTGGCGGGGGCGGCATATGGGGCAGGGGAACTTGGGTAAGGGGCAGGGTGGCGGATGGGCCGCAACCCGCACCGCCCCAAGGCGCATGAAGGGTTAGGCGCCGCAGGCCACGTGTTGCGCACACCGCCGCGGCACCCTTTTTGTGGGATACGAATGAATGGGGACACACCCGACCCTCCATTGCGGCTATGAGGCGTCGGGCGGGCTGCCGCGCCGCTGCCACCGTTGCGCCGTGGCGCGACGATACGTCGGCCGTCACTTGGCGCCAGGGATTGGGTCTTTGTCACCCAGGTCGCCCAAGTCATCCGACCGATTACAAAAGAAGATGAAGAAGGCTTGAATAACTTGGCGGGCTGGGTGGCCGTCGGTAAGCGGGGAAGCACCCGCTGCGCTGCAGTTGGCGGGGGGACTGAGCCACCCCGTCGACGGTGGCTCAATCTGCCTGGCAGAGGTAGCGGTCAATAAGGTCGTGGCTGAAAGGATTGAAAAGGAGCTTGGCGCGAGCGACTAAGTCGAGTCGCGCGTGTACTTCAACGTCTCCGTACGATGCTCCTATACATAGAACCCTCTTTCGCGTCACCATTAAGTCAGATTGGGATATTGCACTACTGCCTACTTACAGCACGACGTTTCTTTTCCTTGCCTAACGATGAGTGCTGGAGCAGCCAGCGGCTCAGCGCAAGCATCGGAGGCCATCGCAATCATCCTAGGTGTCTGCATTCTGGTTGTGGGGCTGTGCGTGTTTGCGGCGACGATTTTCGGACTGCAGCACTTTGGCGACACCACTCTGACGCCGGCCGTGCTGCAAGCGCAACGCCGTTTGCTGCACGAAGCGCGTGCGCATGCGCATGCGCGCAAGTCTGTAAGTTGTTGCTTCAACAGGTCACATCAGCGCTTCGCCTCACCTGCCTGCTGCCCTTGCCGCAGACAACAACGCATTACAAGTCATTAAGCAGCGTGGCGCAACGGCAGCGCGCATCCCGCTCTGACACCAACGCCCGCGTGCCGCACCCGCCAAACCCAGCGCAAAGCCTGTGCGCAACCTCTCCAGCCCGCACGCGCGAGAATGCACCAGGAGTGCCCGCCGCCTTGGACCCGCGCAGCTTCCAGCCGCAGCGTAGCCTCTCGGCTGCCTCTGGCGCTAGTGACGCGCTGCGCTCGGCCTCCGTGACAGCGGTCAGAGCGGCCAGCAAGTCGACATCCGGCGTCGCCACCATTACAGAGCGCGACGCGCCAGCGCCGCAGCAGCCGGCACGCGCCGACACCACCCTGATGAGCCGGATCGATCAGGTGGGGGTTTTGGGGGGTCGGCATGTTGGCGTCAGCCTGGTTGCGATGGCGGGGGCCGGCGACACGGCCAACGGCCATCCGGCAAGAAGCATCGCTGCCTGCATACCGACGAAGTATGTTCCAGTGTTAGGTATGTGTCGTGTGTTCCTGGTGCACGCAGGCGCTAAGCAGCGGCGCGCTGCAGCCGGAGGAGGCCACGCGGCTGCTCGGTTCGTTCGGGTGCGACCTGGTGAGAACGAGGCCGGACACGACCCGACCCGACACGCGCCAGGATCGATGCCGCGCAGCGCACGCCTGAGGCCTTTCCTCCGGCCTTGCGGGAGCGTCTTGCAACGCGCGCCCACTGCTGCCATCGCCGGGCCGGCCGCAACCCTCCATCAGGAGGGCTTGCTACGCGAGGAGCTGGGCGAGGCCGCCCTGGCGGCTACAGCTGTCGGTGGCGCCGCCGCCGCCGGCGCCGCCGACCCGCTGCCGCCATCCGAGCTGCACGCGCTGCTGGCCTCCCGCGACTCGGCCAGCACGCTCGCCTCGAGCGCCACGCTGCTCGCGCGGCGCAGCATCGCCGCCACCACGCCGCCGCCCGGCGACGCTCCCGCGCTGCCACCGCGCAGCGGGCCGCATGCCGGCATGCGCTCGGCGCGCAGCAGCGTGTCGGGCGCTGCGGCGGTTGACGACGCGCTGCTGGCGCGCATCGACTGCGCGCTGAGCTCGGGCGCGCTACGGCCGGAGCAGGCCAGCGAGCTGCTGCTCAACAGCTACGGATGCGACCTGGTGCGACGCATGGCGGACCTGGTGCAGGCTGTGACGTGTGATTCTATATGTTACGTAAAACGTATGATCCTACGAAGGTTGATTTCAAGTATTGTTTGTGACATGGCCTCATGCCACGGGTCGAGCTGCTGGTGATGAATGGCCCGCGGCCGCGACCTGTTGTGTACGGCAACCACATGATGTGTACGGCAGTGGGCCATGCCGCAGCCTCACGAGCCCCTGCCCGCCCGCCGCTGGGCTGCCCCTGCAGGAGGAGCTCATCCTGGCAGAGCTGGGCGAGGAGGCGCTGGCGCCCAGCGCACGGCGCCGCCTATCTTGCGCCTGAGCGAGTGCGCCGGGCGGCAGTGCTGCCACCCGGCACCCCGCACGCCGCCGCCACCCGGCGCTGCGCGGTGGCCGGAACGGCGCACCGCCCGGCTCGGCCGGATGCCGCACACGTCAGCTGGCAGCTGCCCGTGCGCCCAAACCTTGCGGGCCACGGTACGTGTCCCCAAAGTAGAGGAGGTTACGATGCGCCGCCTGTCTCGCGGCTGTGGCTTTGACTGTGTGGGTGGTGGCGTTACCGGGCCGCGAGCGCCTGCCAGTGTGGCACGGCGCGGCGCGGCCGCAGGCGGGAGCGCAGCGGTGATGCGCCTTTTCTGGGGCCCGCGGCGGCGGTCCTTCAGAGAGCACCCCGTCGCGGTAGGGGGTCGCGGTACCTTGGTTGCTTAGCATGTCCACAGCACTCTCCTGACGAGGGGCAATAAAGCATCGCGACACATAAAGCCACGGCGCGCTTTACGCACACACAGGAGCGGGCCGCATCGGTGGTGGCGCTAATTGGGTTGCGATCGCGCCGAGTCGCAGCCGCGACCTAGCTACTTGTATGCGCTGCTGCTGTTGCTGCTGCGTATGTGCATAGCAGCCCTTGCGCCTTTGCTACGCCCCGCCTGCCGGCCAGCGTTGGGTCGTGGCTCGCCGGCCGGTGGGGGAGTCGGCGCTGCAAGGTCCTGGGCGCGGAAGACGCATTGCCAGTAGTGCCCTGGTGGGGTTCGTTTGTTCGAGCAGAGATGACAAGTACAAGTACGACAGGTGATGCCATTCAAGGGCGGCCGGCAAACATGCCCGTTGCGCGTGTCTCATATGATCGGTGTGTGTTGGGCCTGGGTACGTTGGCAGAGCTGGGCGGCCGTTTGTTGGAGCCGGGCGTTGCAGTTTGGACGCGGACGCCAATGGCGTGTTGGGGCGCGCCGTAGCTGGGCGCGTGCTAGCTAACACTATAGCTGTTGCGTCAAGTACAAGGCCGGCGGCACTGTTGCACTGCGCGCGGCGGCCAGCGGATGTGCTGCTGCGCGCTCCCGCTCCACGGTTGGTGGGGGCAAGTGGTTGTGGGGGGGGATGGTGAGGGTGGTTGGAGGAGGTGGAGGGCAGGGCCAAGGAGGGTGGCGGAGGGTGGAGGAGGACAGCGTCAAGAGGTGCAGGTTCAGGTGTCGAGCAGGGCGTCGAGGTACTCCAACGGTGCCACACCCGCTAACAGTCATTCCTCAATTGCGGTACGGCCATGTACGGCCGCCGTCATAAGGCGTTGAGTTTCAGGGTCGCTTGCATGCTCGCCGCTAGCGTTGCATTGGATCCGCAGGTCCCGCGTTGGCGCGCGTATCGCACGTACCACCGCTGTGGTGCAAGCGGCTGCGGCGCACGTAAGAATATGAAGGCCGGGCTGGGCTCGCTCGCCGTGCGTGGTCATGGGCTGTGTGAGCGAAGGCCGACCGTGGCATGGCAACCTATGTATGCGTCTGCGCGTTTCCAAGCACCTTGGTACTTAAGCCGGCGTTGGACGCTGTTGTGTGCGAGCGTGTGTGGGCTTCAAGCGGCGACGGCCGGCCGTGTATGTGTGGTCGTGTGTGGGTTGCGTTCAAGTGCGTAAGAAGGCCGGCGGCCGGGCGTGTCCATATCTACATACGCGCGAGTATGTGCGTGTGGGGAAGCGTGGTGCAATAATAGTGAGCACGCTTGCTCAAGCCCGCGTGTTTGCCTGGCTCAAGCCCGTGGGTGGGTGGGTGGGAGGGGCCTTCAAGCGCCAAAGCACGCAAGCCAGCGCTGTTCGCGTTTGTCTTGATGCTAGAGCAACGCGCAGTGGACGCTGTGCTCCTAGTCACGCACGGTTGCCCACCATCGCGGGGCGTGTGGTGTCTCGCATGGATGGGAGGGCTCCCCCGGTGTCCCCCCTGGCGTCCCCCCTGGTGTGGCTCCTGGTGTTGTCCTCTTACTGCAGAACCAGCGTGGAGGGTACGTGCGAAAACCTGCTGGCTGATGTCGTCCTGGCGACAGCCCAACCGTGCATGTGCACCCAGGGGCGTAGCAAGCTCGCGGCCCTGGGCAGCATCGCCAAATAAACTGTAATAGTAATACTCGGTCGTGCTAGCATCGACACAGCCTGGTCGGCACGCCTCTCGAGGCTCGACGGCTGGCAAGCGCCGCGCGAGCGCATGTTGCCCCCATCTGGTTCACGTGTACGCATCTGCAACGCTCTTACTCTGAGCCAGTGCAGCTCATTCAAGTGCTGCCACGGCAACCGCGGCGCACACGCCCATCACATAGCTGCAAGGCGGATGACGGACCCAGGCCCAAGGCCCGAGCGCAGGTCAGCGCGACCACGGCAGCAACAGCTGGGCGCACCACGAGGCCGCCCACCCACCCACGCAGTAGCCCCAGTGATGCTTGGGCGCGTGCTCAGCCAGCATGCGAGCAAGCGTGTCGCCCTGCCCCCGCCACGTGGGCGCATGCCAAGCGGGCGCATCACATGCCACGCGCACGGCCTCCTGCCGCCCTCCCCCCGCGGTGCAAACACCGCGCACCTCGCACCCGCCCAGCCCCTGCGATCGAAGCGACTCCGCGGCGCACGCGGCTCCTCGGCCAGCCAGGGCCGAGGCCCCACAGCCGCACACCCGTCCGACATGAACAACAGCAGCAACAGCCGCCCACACGTCTGGCATGAACAACAGCAGCAACAGCCGCCCACACCCGCTCTCGCTGCCGGCCCCGCCCCGCCCACACCGCCGCGCACCGCACCGCGATGCGAGCGCCCGGCGGCCCCAGTCCCCGACATGGGGTGGAGACGGCCAGCGGGCGACATGGACGCGGTCCCCCGACAAGCGGCAGCACGGTGAGTCGGGGCCCGACGGCCCAGCCACCATGCACAGCCAGCAGTCCAGCATGCCGCCGTACCCGGGGCCGTGCCCTTCCCTCGCCGCCACCCCCACCGCCGCAGGCCCGCATCCCCCCTACATGTCGCCCATGCTCCACAGCCGCGCCTCCAGCTCCTTGGCGGCGCGCAGGTTCTGGTGCCTGGCGGGCGGGGTGGTGGGGTGGGGTGTTGGCGGTGGTGGGGGTGGTGGCGGGCATGGGTCATGGATGCGAGGTCGTCGGCTGTCGGCTGCCAGCGATGGGGGCGTGTGATGCTGTGTGGTATGTTGGCGGGCAGAACCATGCCGGCCGCCTCATCAACACAGCTCGGCCTGTCACGGGTGCATCTACGGCTGGACGGCAGCTACTAGGAACGCACGACGCCCACGGCCGCCTCACTTGAACAGCTCCGCCTCGAAGCCGTTGCTGCGGTTGACTCCGTCCCAGTGGCGGCCCGGGCGGATGTTGTAGCGGTTGGCCGGCGCCGCCACACCGCGCTTGAGCCAGCTGTGCGGCGGCACCTCCTGCGGCACCTTGAAGCCTGCGAGCGGGTGGGTAGGGGGCCGGGCGTCGGGTCGAGAGGTGTGCAGTGGGACGGCAGTGAGCGCGCTGGACCAACCCCGCAAGGGGCCGGGGAGGGGCAGCGGCAAGGGACTTGTGGCGTGGGCCACCGGGCAGCGGCCAAGGGACTTGTGGCGTGGGCCACCGGGCAGCGGCCAAGGGACTTGTGGCGTGGGCCACCGGGCAGCGCGCGACCGCAGCCGGCGGGGCATGACGTCGTGCGGCACACCGCCCCGCGCTGCGCCGGCCAAGGGCAGATGCCATGGGAAGCCCCACGGGGCCCGGGAGCACGCCAGCAGCATTCCCTGCCGTGCGGCACACCAAGCCGCGCTGCGTGCACCCGGGGCCACGGCTGTGTGAAGCCCACCCGAGGCCCGGGAGCAGGCTGAGCAGCCGCCGGCTGCTGCGGCCGCCCGTCTGCACTGCTGCAGGGCCAGCACGAGGCCGCAGTGTAGGTGCCACCACCGCCATGCCCCCGCGCTGCACGCACCGCTCCTGACCAGCGCCTCGCGGTCGCAGCGGTCCCAGGGTGGGGATGCTGCCCAGCAAACGACACACCTACACTCTAGGCGCACCCACACAATCTGGGGCACGCACCGCTCTTGCCCAGCGCCTCGCTGTCGTAGCGCTCGGTGAGCGCCGCCGCGCCCGCCTCGGGCCCCCGCTGCCGCTTTCGCGCCAGGTGCGCAAAGGGGTCGCCGAAGCGCACCGCGTGCTTCAGGCTGGCGTCGTGCTGCTCGTCCAGCGAGGCGCGCGCAAAGGGCTTGGCGGCCTGGAGGGAGGCGCGGGAGGAGTGAGGAGGCAATGAGCGTACGTGCCGACTGCTCGCCGCCACAGCCACGTACGGACATCGCACAGGAAGTCGCGCGCAGGAGGTTGGGCACGACCCACGGCCCTCACGCCCACACGCGGCTTCCCACCGCCATCATCTCTCCTCCCCTGGCTTCCCACACCACCGCCGCCCCGCGTCCCCCGTCGCCCCATCCATCGCCTTCCGCCGCTCCTCGGCCACCCCCACCTCTTCCCAGCTGAAGGATGCCCTCATGCCCCGCCTGGCCCTCCCCGCCCCGCCCGCCTGGCCCTCCCCTCCCCTCCCCGCTTCCGCCCACCTCCTCCTCCATCGCCCTCCGCCGCTCCTCGGCCTCGCGCTTCTGCGCCAGGCCGCCGCGCCACTCCAGGCTCTGGTCCTCGTCGTAGATGGACGGCTTGCGCTTCTTGGCGCGCTCGTCCTCCTGCGGCACGGCACGAGTCGGCAAGGTCAGTGCGCAGGTTGACGACCCTTGGCGCAGCTTGTCCTCTTGCGGGCTGGGGCGTGAGGTCGGGTGGGTGCGGGCGCAGGCATTACGGGTGACGAGGACGCGGCGCTAGTGGCAGGGCATGTCAGGTGGCAGTGCTGTGAGCGTCACAAGGAGCGAACA
>BDDC01000960.1:1644-37462 GCA_001662425.1 Chlamydomonas sphaeroides | reverse complement strand
GGGGGAGGGGCAGGAGGAGGGGCAGGAGGAGGGGCAGGAGGAGGGGCAGGAGGAGGGGCAGGGGGAGGTTAGAGGGGGAGGGACGGAGAGGAGCTCTGAGCACACGGGGAGTGGGGTGGGCCGGGCTGGCGAGAAATTGGGGCGGGAGTAAGCGCAATCCTGCAAGCGGAGCCGCAGCACGAGGACAGCGCGGGCATGGTCGTCATGTGTTGGCCTGGCGGACGGGGCCGGCGCCGCGCCATGCCGTGCCCTCCCGCCCCCGCCCAACCCACTTGCCCATGCGCGAATATCCCTCGGCCCATCCCCGCCCGACCCCCTTGCCCGCCGCCTGCATCCCCCCTCCCCCCAACCTCCCACGGCCGAGTGCAGGTACAGCACGGAGACGTGTGACGGCGCGCTGCGCACGAGGTCGCGCTTCTGCGGCGTGCCCATGCCGGAGGGCATCGTGGGCACGGGCCGGAACGGGGCCTGCAACAAGGCCAAGCGGCCCAAGCCGCCGCCCGCCAAGAAGGCGGCGGCCAAGGCGGCCGGCGGTGGCAAGGCCGCCAAGCTGTAGCGGGGTGGGGTGGGGTGGGAGGGGCTGGGGGTGCAGATGCGGCCCGGGATGGGGCTGAATGTAGGTGGGGTTGTCGCGTGGCGCCCGGGCGGGCCGGCGGCTTGCAGTAGGGGGTGGGGGTGCCTTGGTGGCGCGGGCTCGCGTATCGGTAGGGGCGCGGCAGCAGCGTCTCGTGGCAGGCGCGGTCAGCTGCGCAAGCGCGTCGGGCCGCGGAGTGGCGATGTGGTGCGTGCGGCTGCTTGGGTGCACTCCCCGCAATGCAGGCTGGACGGGGCAGGCGCTGGCGCCTGCGGGTGGCTGCCGGCCGGGTGTTGGTGGCCGGCTGGAGAGTGCGCCAGCCAGGGCGGGGGGCGGTGGTGGTTTCCCGACGTAGTCATGCCGTATGCTGGCGGATTGACAAGCGAGGCGGTGAGGCGTCGCGCCCGGCCTGGGAGCGCTCCCGACGCGCGGCTACAGGCGGCTGCGGGCCCAGCCTTCATGACTAGCTACATCTACAGCTTCGGTGCAGCCCCGTCCACAGACTCCTTGACACCGCTGGTTACATGACAGCAAGCCCACAGCTGCTGTAGTGTTGCTGCTGCGGCCGGATGCCAGAGTGTGGCCTCGCTGTGGTGCAGCCCCGGCTGGGTGCTTGTGGTCGCTCGACACGAGTGCAATACGTCCGAGCACACAGGAACGCTCCCACCACTGCCACGGCGGCGGCCCAGTCCACGGGGCAGCCCAGCTCCACCAGCTATCGACGCCGTGCATGCTCAACACAATCGCCGGCCTCCCTCCGGCTCTTCAACCGGCCCAGCTGCATGCCCCACGCATCCCACAGCAGTGCACGCGATGCGCGCCGCAGCCCGCCCGCCCGCCCCGCCCGCGCCCCACGGCTACGCACGTGACGGCACCTGCACACATCTAATGTTTGTTCATTCATGAGGAAAGTAATAGGATGTGTATTTATCGTACCAAGCTAGCTGGCGCCAAACATTGGCGTGCATGCTAGTGATGTGGTGTTGAAGGCCGCCCGGAGGGTGCGGACGCGCCATGCCCCCCCACACACACACGCGCAGCTACCCAGCCACACCCCTGCCACACCCATGGCCGGCCCCCGCTGCGCCACAGGGGCCCATCACCGGCGGGCGACAGCCGCAGCCCGGACGGCGCCAAACCCCAGCACCGCCAGCAGCGCGGCCGCGGCCGCTGCCAGGAGCAGCGGCCTCGTGCAGGCCCCGGTCGCGGCGCAAACCTCAGCTGGCGCCGGCGGCTGCAGCTGCTGCGCCGGCTGCGGGTCCGACGCCCAGCGGAAGGAGGGAGCAGGAGGCAGAGGAGCGGGGCCGGACGGAGCAAGATGAGCTTCACACATACACAATGCCACATCCTGCCTGCCTGGGAGGCCGGGACACATTCCAGCCCCTCGCACGCATGGGTGCTGCGTGTACGGTACCGGCTGCACCGCACGTCCGTCCCCTTGCAATTGTCGTTCGGCCCTCCGCCCAGCAGGGCTCTGCCGGCCTCCAGCAGGTCCCACGGCGCACGGCCCACCTGCTGCGGCGGGCGCGATGCCACGTCGTCGCCGCCTAGCGCTGGCTCGTCCACGGGGCAGCTCAGCTCCTCCAGCAGCTGCAGCGCTGAGCGTGGCGCCTCGTACCACACCGCCTGCGAGTAGGTGTTGTCGGCCCAGGGGCAGCCAAGCCGGTGCAGGGTCCGTATGGTGGTGAGGTCCCCCACGGCAGCGTTCCAATAGTAGGGGTCCAGGCAGTCGGCCTGCAGGGCGCGAGCGCGACCGCGGCAGCAGCAGCAGGCGCGTGGCTGGGTGAGCGCGCGCAAGATGGAGGGTGTCGTGCGAGGGGAGCGCGTCTGGCTACCTGCAGCGTTGTCAGGGTGGTGCTTGCTTGTGATGCGGTCGAGGGACGGCGGGGCGAGAGGGAGAGCGCCGAGCAATGTTGTACACGGTACACGCACTGGCGGTGCGTGATGACGCCGCGCAGCCACCCTTTGCTTGGCAGCCCCCTGAGTGCCGCAAGCTGCTGTGGTCAACGTATGCCGAGCGAGCACGGCGGCTAGCAGGCCTTGGCGGACATCCAACGCATCCTGCACGGCCCACGCTATGCCACCCACACCCTGCTGGCTTACGTACCTCAAACCGTGCGCCGCGCTGCTCCACCAGCCACTCAAACGTCTCCTCGCAGCCCGCGTGCGCGGCGCCGCCGAGCATGATGCTTGGCCACCGCTGCGGCATGCCCTTTGAGGCCGCCTCGCGCGCCCTGGCCTCGTCCCACGACGTCATGGCGCCTAGCAGCACCTCCTCCGCCCGGAGCATGAGCGGCACACAGCCGTACTTAGCGACCTGGTCCAGCACCGCGGACACGTCGGCAGGGGTCATCCCCTGGGCGGCCGTCGGCAGCAGGTTCTCCACCACCCACTCCGTGGCCGCGGGTTCACCGATCCACGGCAGCAGCTCCGGGACGTTGGGCCGTACGCCGCGCGACACCAGCAGCTGCGCCGCGGGGAAGCGGCGGCTCATCACCGCGTTCCTGCAGGCCACGGTCAGGTCCGCGGCCGTCAACGCCGCGGCGTGGCGGTCGAGCAGGGCCTCCATGGCCGCCGTGTTGCCGACAAGCGCCGCGCTGCACAGGGCTTCGCTCGCCAGGCGCTGCTGCCGCAGCGCGTCTGGTAGAAGCGCGTCAAAGAGGGCGGCATTGCCTGCCCAGCCAGCTGCAACCAACACAGCCTCCGCATCAAACGGGCAGCCGCGGTCGCGCAGCCATGCCAGCCGGACTGGGGCGTCAGCCTGCTTGGACAGCGCCTTGCACGCGCTCTCGGCCTGCTCCGGCCGACAGCCCAGCTCCGCCACCAGCCACTCAAACTTGGCAGCCCAGTCGGGCGTGGCGCTGGCGGCGGCGGCGGAGAGCATCTTGTCAGCAGAGCTTGGGAGCTCATCCACCTCCTCGCGCGTCACTTTGAGCAGGGCGTTGAGATGCGGCAGCGCCGGCAGCTCGCAGCCCTCGGCGGCAGCTGCCAGTGCGGCGACCCGCTGCAAAGGGGACAAGCCAGCCGCCGGCTTGAGGTTGTGCCCTGCCTGACCGGCCGAGCGCTGCTCCAGCAGCAGCCACTCGGCTAGGCCCAGGTGGCAGCCCTCCAGAGCGGCCTGCACAGCCTCCAGCACCCACTCGTGGGTGCCCATGCTTAGCAGCCAGGCGCACACGTGCCGGTGGCCTTTCCTTGCCGCAGCTTGCACCGCAGCATAGCCCGGCGGCCAGCCGTGGTAGGACAGCCACTGGCAGATCTCCAGCTGTCCCGCGCCCGCGGCGGCCTCCATGGCGCCGGACGTCTCTAAAACGAAGCCGGCCACCTCGGCCGCTAGCGCCAGGTTGGGCTGCACCCCGGACGCCGCTGTGAGGCACAGGAGCTGGATCCGCTTGGCTCTCGTCAAGGGCCGCATGGCACCCGGGGTGCCCCACTTGGCGGCGAAGGCGTGGAGCGGCACGGGCTCCGACATGTGGATGGTGGCGTGCTTGGGGCCTGAGAAGCGCTCGGCAGCGACCCGGCATAGCGGCCGCCAGTTTGCTGCGACCTCGTTACGCGGCAATCGAGCGCCGATAGCGAGGGCCAGCTCCAGCGGCAGTCGCTGCCACATGTGGAAGTCCAGCTCTCGGTTCTGCTGCGTCGCGCGGACATCGCTAGCTGTTGCAGGGCAATCGCAGCAGTCAACTGCGAAGCTTGATGGCTCTGGCATGATTCTTTGCTCAGCTTATGTTGCAGCTCGCCCTGGACGAGTGGGCCCTAGACTAGGAGTGGACCATGAAGTGCCAGGTACCCTTAAATCACAGCAGCGTTTTACTGTAATATCGAAGACGGTTGTATGACTAGTTATTGCTTCCAAAAAACGGAGGTTGCCGAGAGGGGTCTACGAATCCGTGCCCCATGCCGTGCCATCGCTTTGCCCCCCCCCCTCCCGCCCGCCCCATGCGGCATGCCACGAGTTTGCCCTGCATCCCTGAACCCGGCAATCCAACGTGCCACCGAAACAAGGGGGCTCTCCAGTGCGATGCACGCCTGCACTCCCGTGCGTGAGTTGTAGTGGATGGTTCCCTACACGACCACAAACAACGCTTGCGTACCAACTAATGAGAGCTCATGTTAACCTCCTGACCAGCTCGATCGTCCAATGACCATCAACCTAGCGAGCCTCCACGTTATTGGTACGGAGGCATCTGCTCAGCCGTGCTGGCTACCGCTCGCCCAGCCCACGTGTTACGCCCAGGAGTCATCCAGCGCGTGCCGAGCCAGCAGCCCCAGCCATCTAGCTGCCGTGGGGTCGGCCGGCTCACGCCATGCCGCTCCTCAAGTCCTCATGCTGGTGGCAGCTTACAACACCGCTAGCCAGCGCCCAGCAGGCGAGCTGCCGCGCACACCGTCAACAAACCTCATTACAACCCATCCAGGACCGCACCCAGGCGTGGTTTCGGCCCAAGAGACGCAACCGACGCGACCGAAAGGCCCCCACCGCACTCACCTCCATCCATCTGTGTCACCATTCCAATACTAGCTGGTGTAGCAGCAGGGCAATGAACACCGTCATCGTCAACAAGCACCGCCGCATCAGCAGCGGGCCGACAAACATGGACGAGCCATGAGGACCCAGCAGAGCCCTACCTTCTCCGCGGCGGTTCGAGTGAGGACGCAGCGCACAAGACCATCTCAACAGCTTCCTGGCTCCCACGCCTCAGCCTGTCTCACGCGCTGCCCAGGGCAAATTTCCGAACGCTTGCCGATCAGCGGCACCGTGACACTGCTCTTACCCCTCAGCCGGCCACCCCATGCGCCACACTAGCGCGCCCCGCATTGGCGGCCCCTGCAACGTCGTCCATGCGCTGTCGTCCCCTGCGGCCAGGGCGCTACACCGTCGCCAGGCCGGGGCTCTGCTGCTGCTGGCCCTTCAGCCCTGCCTGCTGTCGCACCCAAGCGACTACGCGTGGGCTGGGCGTCTGCCACCATCGCAGCACTTCTGCAGCCGGCGCATCTGCGGCTGCCGCGGCTGCGGCCCAGTCCACCGGGCAGCCCAGCTCCGTCCGCCAGCAGCTGCAGCGCCGGCAGCGGCGCCTTGGATCCGAGCGCTAACGTGAAGATGTCCGGTCCCCAGGGGCAGCCCAGCCGGGCCCCCGCCCGCAGCGTGGACAGGTCGCCAGCGATGGCTGCGGCTTCGTAGGGGTACAAATTCTGCGGCAGGTGAGGGACGGTGCCGCGGGAGGTGCTTGACTCGTGAGCTGCGTAAGAGGTGATCGATGGGCAGTGGCCGGCGCGGCCCCCCTGGCTGCTGGCTTTGTAGTACAGGTGGCATTCCTAATGACCGGGCAGCATACACAGCAACCTCGAGGCGGCGAGCCATGGCATGGCTGGCGAGCCCGCCACGTCCCACGTCAGCCGGTGGGTGAGCCAAACCCAGGTTGGGGCGAGGACCAACAGCAAGGACCGGTCAGGTCCAACACGGCACGGGACGTGGGCCAGAGGACCCCAGTCCGCAACACAACCCCCTACAACCCGGCCGTTGTCGAGGCCCACGTACATACGGAGGCCCGCTGCATGTCAGGACCCGAGGCTCACTGGCCAGGGCACGCCGCGCTGTTCCACCAGCCACTCGAGCGCCTCCTCGCAGCCGCAGCCCACGGCCATCTGCAGCGCAAGGCCCGTCCACACGGGCGCGCCGCCCGCCGCGGCCGCGGCGGCGCCCAGCAGCACCTCCTCCGCTCGCGCTAGCACCGCCGCATCAGCGTGGGTGGCCAGGTTGGCCGCCAGGCTGTATTTCACGACCATATCCTGCACGCACCAATCGTTAGGCATGTGTTGAGAGCTATTTGAAGGATCGCGCCCGCTACAGGCGAACCCCAGTGGAGCGCCGCGCTCTGCGGCAGAGCCCTGCACCGCACCTGCCCAGACCCCCACGCCTCATCAGTCGACAGCTGCTCGGTGGCGGCCGGGCACAGCTCCTGCAGCACCCAACGGTGCAGCTCGGGGCAGCCGCCGCCAAAGAGGCACACCGGCGGCGGCTGGACGCCTTGCTCCACCAGCACTGCAGCTCCGAAACGGCGCCTGCATCGATCGCTTCGTCGCACGCCTCGTCCGAGTCCAGGTCGAGTGCATCCCCCTCGTCTTCGTCGTGGTTGTCGTTGATATACTGGAGGGCAGCCGGGTTGTCGCCTTGGGCCGCGTATTGCAGGGCGTCGTTAGCCTCGTAGGGGCAGCCGCGGCAACGCAGCCAGGCCAGCCGCGCGGGCGCGTCGGCGACGGCGTCCTGGGCTGCGTCGTTGCAAGGCTTTTCTGAGGCCTCCGGGTCGCAGCCCAGCCAGTCAAACTTGGCGGCCCAGTCGGGCGTGGGGCCGGAGGCGGCGGCGGATGGCAGGGCGGCAGAAGTGCCGCTGCGTGCCTCGACCTCCTGGCGCGTGAAGTTGAGGGCGGTGGATGGATAGACGGCGCAGTGCGAGCAGCTCGCAGCCCCTGGCCGCGGCTGCAAAAAGGCTTCTGAGCTCAGACAGCGCCGCCTCTACTGCTGCGGCGCCCGCCGCCTGGTCGCCAACCGGCCGCTGCTGCAGCAGCCACTGGGCCAGGGGCAGGTGGCCGCGCGCCCTGCAGAGCGGCCTGCACCGCATGCAGATCCCACTCTCAGCCGCCCTCGGCCAGAAGCCAGGCGCACACGTGCTGGTGGCCGCGCCGAGCCGCTGCGTGCAGCTCCGCATAGCCGGCCGCCTCGCAGCCCTGCGCCATCAGCCATTGGCACATTTCCAGCTGGCCCGAGCCGGCAGCCGCTTTGAAAGGCCGTGTTGCTTGCAGAGCTAAGTCTGGCTGTTATATCTGACTATGCTGTCGTTATCTTATGTGGGTGTGTCCCCACGTCGCAAGGCCGACCTCGGCCCCCGACCTGCAATTGTACGGCACCCCCCGCGCCTGCAAGCAGCCGCGCCAGCGAGCCAAGCAACTCGCACGCCCACAACGCTCTTAATTGCAGGTCGGGGGCCGGGGTCGGCCATGCCGGCACGGCACGTCGGCACGCGGATCACGCTTCCTGCCCCGCCAGACCTGTAGGAGACACCTCTCAGCCGCACGCCAGTACCTAGGCGTGACGGGAGAAGGGAACGCACACCCCGCAGGGGTGGACACGGGGAACCCGGAGGCAGGGTACGTGCCTCATGCAACACGGCAGGCGGGCCGGATAAGCCGCCCGGGCGACATGGATAGGCCAAGCAGTCTGTATCACATTACATACTGTTGAGGGTCCGAGCCCCTCTGGTCGCCGTTCTCTCTCTGTTGATGTTTGTGCGCCTTCCAGCGAAGGTGCACTCCGTTTACAGCGCCACGTCTTCCTCTTCCCTCCCCGCTACGAAGATGTCCGGCGAAGAGGTGAGGAGGGATCGCTTGCTGCTACAAGACCCGCCCTGCGCCCTCCACCCACGCTTCCTCGGCGTGCGCAACTACCGGTAGGCAATACTGGGGGATAAGCATAGGCCCCGCACTGCAGCCGGACCGCTGCTCCGCCAGCCAGGCGTTCAGCTCCATCATCAGCTCCGCCAGGCGCCGCAGCGCACCGCCCGCCCAGCCGCGGTCGCACGCCCCATTGCTGCTGCCGCCACCCGCCGCCGCGCCGCCCTGCAGCAGCCGCTGCGCCAGCGCGTCGTCCAGGGAGGCCACGGTGCCTGGCAAAGTGATCATCCGGGCAGGGTGGTCATGATGTGGGCCGAAAGCGCGTGACAGGCTGTGGACTTGGTGGGAAAGGAGCCAGCCTAGGCGCGCCGCTTGCTCGAGCGTGCCATGCATCCCGGGCCCCTTTCGCGCCTATCTGGCCACACGCCATCCTCACCCGTCATCTCGGTGTGACTGCCGGCTGCGTCCCTGATGGTGATGAGGCTGAGCTTGAGCCGCAGGGGCGGGCCGCCGGCGGGCTGCGGCGCACGGGGCGGGCGGGCAGTGCGGCGCCACGGTGCCGGTGGGAGGGCAGGGGCTGGGCGCGGGTATGGACGGGACGGCAGTCCGGCCCAAGAGTCCAGCCCGCGCGCGGGCGAGCGCTGCCGTATGCCGCGACGACGCGTCCTCCTGCGATGGGCAGCGCCTTTCTGCCCCCGCACGCGCCGTGTCCCAAACCCATGCCAGCCCCCACCCACCTGCTCGTAGCTGCCCTCGTACACCCGCTTGGTCTTGGCCCTGGCCTCGTCGATGTGGTGGTGCGGCGGCAGGTGGGGATGCGGCGGCGCGGTGGAGCCCACGCACGACGACACGGCGTCATAGCCGCCGGCCGTGGCCGCAGCCACCAGCCGCGCAGCCAGAGCCTTGGCCGCGGGGTCCTGACAGCGCGCGCGGGAGCCAGGCGGCAGCATGGCGCGAGTTGGATGGAGGGCCTTGGAGCACCCCAAGCAACACGTACCCTGCTGCGCACGACCAGCACCTCCCTTGCCCCTGTCCGACCCACCGCGTCCGTCCGCATCTGGCCGATGAGCTTGAGCCGCAGGTCCAGCTGCGGCATCCAGGCACCGGAGCGCAGGGGGCAGCGAAAGAAAGGAAGGATGAGTGTTGAGCAACGTAGCAGCTGGCAACAGATGGATGACAGGTCCAGCTGGGGAACAGAGGTCCGGCAGGGAAGGGAAGACGCCATCGGGGTAACAGGTGGGTAGCAGCTGCAGGGCGTGGCCTCCCCGCCCGCCAGCAACCAGCCGCGGACATACCCACAACTCACAGCAGCACGAGCCCTCTAACAAGTCGGACCTTGAACACGGCCGCCCGGCCGCCCACCTGCTGTTCGCGCTCCAAGCCCCCGCCAGCCTCCCCCGCTTGCCTGTCCTGCCGCCCTGACCTTGCCGCCTCCAACCTCAGCCTGCCCTGCTCCGGCCGCACCTGGTCGGGGCACCCCATGAGCACCACGAAGTGGCAGCGGTTGCTGGAGGACTTGACCTTGCGCAGCCGCACGCCGCCCTGCCGCGGCTCGTCGGGGTCCAGGTCGAGCGCGATGGCGTGGTGGCAGTTGAGGCGGCGGTCCACGACGTGCAGCGTGGCGGTGCTCTTGGTGTCGACCAGGGAGAAGCGCAGGCGGCGCATGAGGAAGTCCGTGACCCGCGGCACGGCCCAGGACGGCAGCGCGTTGGAGAAGGTGGCGCGGCCGCGCCCGCCGCGGGCGGCCAGCAGGCCCTGGCGAAGGGAAGGGACGAGGCGTTAGTTACGGGCAGGGGGATCGGATGGCCGCAGCGCATTGGCTGTGCGACCGGACAGAGGCTCCCCCGCTGCTGCCAGCCGCCCCACCTGCAGCGTCTGCAGCGGCACCGCCCCGCGGGTGTCGTCTGGAGGCAGGCCGTAGAAGAACTGCTTGCCTGCGGGGAAGGGAGAGGGTTGGGGCCACGAAGAGGGTTGGGGCCACAGAGGGGGTTTGGCGAAGGGCTGGAGGGCCGCAGAGTGGAGCCCCCGGGCAGCTGCTGCTGTGGCCAGCGCCCGGGAGCCATGCTGTGCCGCCTCGATGCTGGGAGCACCAGCAATCCAACGCGAGCCCCTGCCCCCACCACGCACCCAGGTTGAGGCGAATCTTGAGCACGTCAAAGGCCGGCCTGTGGGCGGCCGCTGTGCGCACCGCCGCGGACAGCGCCTCCGCCACCGCGCCGTCGAGCGCCGCGGCGCCGTGGATCCGCGCGTCCTGCTTGCGACCGGGCCGAGATGCGCCGGGGCTCCGTCAGGCGCACGAGCAGCGGCTATCAAAAACTGACCACCAGCTGGTGTCCGAGCAGAGGCTGGGGGCCGCACAAGCGGGAGGAAGGCGTGTGCCCGGACCCACCCCGGTCGCTGCCCCGCCGGCCGTGCCCGGACCCATCGGCCGCAGCGATGCGCCGGCCAGGAGCCCGGCCAGCTCGTCCGCGTCGCCGCAGCCGCTGGCAGCTGCGCCGCCGGCCGCGGGCGCGGCCGCGAACAGCTGCTCGCGGCGGCCCGTGGCGCGGGAGGCCTCGTCTGCGGCAGTGGGCGGCAGGGCACGGGCCAGTGATGGGTGCAGTGCGGTCGCATTGGTATGGGCCCCGGGCCGCGGGTGCGCAAACAATAAGCTCCATGCACGGCATGCGGCAGGCTGCGTGGCCCAGCGGAAGCACTGAAGGCACACATGAGATTCCGAGTCCCCGCGGCGATCCCAGTGATGAGGGTGCGCTTGCGGCGGACTGCCACACTGCCTACGGCGCACACGGGCGGGGTGGCGCGCTCACCGTCCCGGTAGCGCAGCGCGATGGCGGTTGGGTTGGCGGGGAAGGCGCCGTGGCCGTTCAGCAGCACGGTGTCCACACGCAGCGGGTGCGGGTAGGCGGGGCTAGCTGCGGCCGGGGCGGGGATGGGGTCTGGGAGAGGGGCACGGTGGGTTGGTACACGCAAGCAGAGCCGGCCCTGGACCTGGGCCGTGACCAGAGGGCCATTCCACATCCCAGTCCGCAACGCAACGCGAGGAGCCACACCCAGCCGCGCGTGCGCGTCGACCTGCGCCTCCAGCAGCGCCTGCGCGCTGCGCACCGCCGCCTGGCTCCGGGCCGTGATGACCGCCTCGTCGCCCTCGGGCGCCACTTCGATACGAGTGCCTTGGCCCGCCTGCGCCGCGATCCAGCGCACGTTGCTGGCGCCCTTGCCGATGACCGCGCCGGGCGGCATGCCGCGCAGCTGCACCGTCGCGCGGCACGCCATCGCTATAACGGGCCACAAACAGTATGTGTGGAGTCGTCGGGTTTCTTGTGGGCAAATGCAAGGACAAAACGGAGCTCCCATGCGCCCGCGAGTGCTCTCACGGGTGCCACAGCTCACGGGTCCGCGACTCACGGGTAGTCACGGGTGCGCCGGAGGCCGCACGAGCAAGTACCTTAAGCAGCAAGGGGCCTGCTTTGCCGGTTGTTGAGCATTGCCTGGGGTTAGATGGTGTCCATGCCGAGGTTCAGATTACCTTCCATGCATGTGGGCGGTCACCAGGCTCGAGGCGGGGGACGGGCGGGTCTGTTGGCGCGGGTTCTGCCGTGTTCGTGTCAAGCTTGTGGTCGCCGGCAACCACCGCGCTGCACCGTGGTGGCATTTGCACACAGCCATCGCGTTTAAGACCAGCATATGCGACCTGCAACATGGTACAAAACGAGTCTTTGGTCCGGGGTGCTGTGCTGCAAGCTCCCGGCCGTTCGCCGTAGCAACTGATGCAGCTCTAGACGTATAATCTTGGTTGATAGCACGGTCAGCAGCTTGGACGGAAGTCGCGCCAACCGGAGCAACTCGGGCGACGACTTTGGACCAGCTGGAGCGCTGCAGGTGCTTGAATGACCTGTTGGGAGAACTTCCAGCTCTTGGACACTGGCTATCTACGTTAGCGGCAAACCGTCCCAACATCCCGCAGGCCAGCAGCGCGGTCGTAGCTATGTCAAATGATGCCGTGTGTGGCTGCTTAAGCAGCTGAGTGAACCAGACTGCAACTCGGTAATCGCCGCCCGCGGTTTACCGAGCGATTGACTTCCGCTGCAGCACCATGTCGGCGAAGCACGGAGATGCAAGGTGAGCACACATCAGCGATGACTTGAGACGGGTGCCAATACTCTGCAGCTCGATACTGGGGTGGTGGGGTTAGGTGTACCTGCCGCTTGGATGTACACGCCATGGCCGGTGTGCCCAAGCGCCGCCCGCTGTCCCCTGTCTCCGACGCCGCAGGACAAGTCTGGACGGATATCACCCGGGCTACGGGGGTCCTGGCAACCACAAGCGGCACAAAGCGCCGCACCCGCGACTAGGCGGCAGCCGCAGCCGCAGCCACAACCGCAGCCCTGCTCACAGCCCGCGCTGCTCGCCAGTACGCCCCCGGCCCAGGAGCCACAGCCGCGAAGGCAGCCGTGATCGTCACATGGAACGGTCGCGCCGCTCGCCAAGCCACCGCAGCCGCAGCCGAGAACCGCCCCGTGGTGGCCGGCTGCCGGGCGACGGCTGCGAGGCGCCAGGCCGCGGTTCTGACGCCCGGCCGCCTGACCACCATGGCCCCGGCCCACCCCAGACCGCTGGCGAGGCCTGCGACTGGCGCTCACCGCTACCAGGCAGGTCCACTGCACCTCTCCCGAGGGGCCAGTCGCCAACGGGGGTTCCACGTTCCACTTGGCGCTCCCCCGACGGACGCGATGGCAGCAGCTGCCGGCGCGGCAGCGGTGACGGCATGGGCGGTGACGAGGGCGCCCCCTACCGAGGAGGCGGCGACAATGGCGTGACGCAGCAGGGCGTGCGGCCCGGCGAGGCGCCCCGCGACCATCGTGACGGCCACCGGGGCCGTGACGGGCGCATCAGCAGCGACAGCCGGCGTAGCAGCAGCGATGGCGAGGGCACAGGCGCTCGGCGTGACCGCAGCGGCTGCGGCAACGGCAACCCCCTGCTGCGGGCTGACTCGCGCGGTGCGGGCCAGCATGCGGCTAGGGCCCAGCCGGAGCCGCGGCCGGAGGCCAATGGTAACTGCACTGCAGCTAACGGTTCGGGCAGGTGGGCGGCTTCTGGGCCAAGCAGCGGGCCCAACGGCACGCCTCGGCCGGGGGAGGGGCCCAGCTACCCGCGCAGCAACGGGGGAGACGCCAGGGCCAATGACAGCGCTGGCCCCTCCGAAGCCCCGCCGCGCCCCCAGCCTCTGGCGCCAGGGCGGGGCGCAGACCGTCCGCCGGGCAGCAGCAGTGACTCCGGCCGCGACGGCGATGGCCTCGGCGGCCCTCCGGTAAGGAACGCCCTTCTCGCAAAGCAGCGTCTGGCGCAGCCTGTGGGCCCTGCAGCCGGCGGCAACAGCTCGGGCAGGGAGGAGGCCCGCCGCCAAGCCGCGCCACGCGAGCCGGCGCCTGTCGTGGTTGCGCACGAGCCGGGGCCCGGCGTGAGGACCCGTCACCAGTCGAGGCAGCAGTCGGTGGCGCCGCCGCCTGTGCGTCAGCTGGCACTGGCGCAGTCGCCGCCGCCGCGGCGGCGGTCAGGGGCGTCGCTGCCGCATCTCAGTTTCGAGGATGACGACGGCCAGGACGGCGACGGAGAGCAGCAGGCGGGGCCCTCGCCTGGCGTCCCGTCGCCGCAGCAGCAGCCCCAGCAGCAGGTGCAGCCGGCCTGGGCCCAAGCCGTGCTCAACGGCAGCCAGGCGCCCATCTTTTCATTTGACCCATCACCACGTCGTGCCCGCGGTGCCGGTGGCAAAGAGCGCCCGGCCGTGCGCATCACGCCGCAGGCGGCTGCACCGGCGCCAGCCGGTGAGCCGCCGGCCGCAGCGGAGAGGCCTGGGCCGCCGTCGCCGCCCGCTCGAGCGGGCCGACCGCAGGAGCCTGGCCCCAGGGCGCAGGCGGCTCCCGGGCTGGCCGCGGCGCAGGCGGGGTCGCAGGCGCCGCAGGGGACGCTGCTTGCGGCCACGAAGCGCGAGCCTATTCAGTTCGTGCTCTTTCCGAAGAGCCCGGAGGAGGCGCGCTCAGGTAGCGGCGGCAGGGTGCGCCGTGCGCCGTACGTAGTAAGAGGGGCGGGCAACACCGCGGAGAGCGGCCACCAAAGAGAGGTCCAAGCGCCGCCACAGCCGCGCGAGGCTGCATCGGCGCCCGCGCCGGCGCCGGCGTCCGCTTCCGTTCCTCCAGCTCAACAAGGCATGCAGAGCCCACGACGAAGCCGCTGGGACACGCCCGCGACGGCTGCGTACGAGTCGCATGCGGCGCTAGCCAGCGGTCCAGGACCCAAAGGGCATGCGGCGCCTCCGGCCCTCGGGCCCGGCGCTGCCGGCCCGCAGGCGCGTGAGGCAGTGCCGCCGCCGACGGCGCAGGTGGGGGCGGCGCCAGCGGACGCGCCGCTGCCGCCCTCGCGCCCGCCGTCGCCGCTGCCCTGTGCTGAGGCCGGCGCTGCGGCCGCCGGTGGGCAGGACCGCGGCGGCGTCGCGGCTGAGCTGCCGTGCATCGAGGCAGAGCCGTCCCTCGCGTCGCAGCCGGCTGTTGCCGAAGCCGCCGCTCATGTCGGCCCAGGCGGCGCCGAGGCCGTCAACGTGGAGGCAGTGGCGGATGAGGTGGTCGGGCCGGGATCTTTGCCTGCTGCCGTCGAGGCGCCGGCTGCGGACGAGAAGCTGGACCTAGGACTGGCGCCTCAGGCGATGGCGGCCAAGCCGCAGGGCCCCGAGGGCGCCGAGGGCGCGGTGCTGCTGCCCGCCGAGGGCGCAAAGGGCGTAGCGCCGCCGCCGCCTGTTCCGCTGGAATCACGCTTGGCGCCGCCGGCGGCGGAGCCGCTGTTGCTGCCTTCGGCCCCGCCGCCGGCCGAGCCGTTACAGCCGTCTTTCGCCGCGCCGCCGGCAGCCGAGCCGCTTGGGCCGCCTCCTGCGCAGCAACTGGACGAGTCCCTGGCGGGGCCGTCAGCTCCGCCGGCGGGGGCGCCGGCAGAGCCGCCTTCGGCGCCGCCAGCGGCCGAGCCGCTGGAGCCATCCTCGGCGGCGGCGGCGGCTGCAGCGCCCCTGGAGCTATCTTCTGCGGCGCCACTAGAGCCGCCTTCGGCGCCGCCAGCGGCCGAGCCGCTGGAGCCATCCTCGGCGGCGGCGGCGGCTGCAGCGCCCCTGGAGCTATCGTCTGCTGCGCCACTAGAGCCGCCTTCGGCACCGCCAGCGGCCGAGCCGCTGGAGCCATCCTCGGCGGCGGCGGCGGCTGCAGCGCCGCTGGTGCTGCCTCCGGCGGCGCCACTAGAGCCGCCACCGGCGCCTGCCACGCATGCGGTGGTCGACATCATGCTGGCGCTGGGCAAGTACGCAGAGGAGGAGATGGCCGCAGCCCAGCCAGCGCCCGCGGAGGCGCCGCCGAGCGGCGCGGTGCCGCTGCCGGCCCAGGCGGTGCCCCCGTGGTCGCAGGCCGGGGCGCCCGCCGGCGCTGCCCACGCTCTGCCGCACCGCCCCCAGCCCCGCCCGTGCCTGCCTGCTTACGCCAAGGGCTCCCCCACCCAGCTGCCAGCCCACCTAAAGCCCCGTCAGCAGCAGCATCCCCATCCTCATCCTCAGCAGCACATGGCGGCGCCGCTGCCGCTGCTGCGCCAGGCGCAGCATCCGGCGCCCTCGCAGGCAGCGTCCAATGGGTGCGGCCCCCGCGCCGAGCCGCTGCGGGTGGACTTGACGGACGCCGGCAGCGACGCCAGCGAGGCCAGCGGCACTTGCGTGGGTCGCGGCGGCGATCATGGCGATGTGGAGTCCAGCGCGCACAGGGCCCGTGGCGGCGCCGCCAGCTGGGGCGGTGGCCCTGCGGGCTCCGCCTGCTGCAAGGTGGCGGAGCCGTCGGGGACGGCCGCCGCGGCCGCGGAGGGCGCCGGCGTTGAGGATGCGGGGCCTGACACCGGGGTGGAGGCTGCGGCGCTCAGTGCTTCGCCGACAGAAGACGCCGCGGTCGTGGCAGGGCCGGAGGAGTCGGGCAAGGCTTCGGAGGAGCCGGCCGAGGCGGAGGGCTGCCGGGAGGCGGATGCCAAACTGGCGAGCGCGGTGTGCGAGGAGGCTGGTGGAGCCGCGGCGGAGCCGCTAGCAGCGGACACCCAGCCGCTGGCGCCGGACGCTGGCCAACTGGCGGCGGATGCAAAGCAGCCGGTGGTGGAGAAGCCGACTTATGAGCAGCCGGGGAGAGTAGCTGAGGCCGGGGCGGGCATGCCGGGCCTGGCTGTGGAGGCGGCGGCAGCGCCCCCGGGCCCGTCAGCGGAGGGCGCTGTCGCACAGGGCGAACTAGGTGTGCGCCAGGCGAGTGCAGGCGTCGTGGCCACGCCGCCTGCAGCGACCGGTGCGGTGGCCGCGGCCTCGTTGGGAACGGGTGCTGAGGCCCCCCGATCCGAGGCGGCACCGCCAGCCGCAGACGCGGCCCTGCCAGCGGCAGCGGACGGCACGCACTTGGGCGCAGGCGCAGGCTCCACAGATGGCGGGGCTGCGGCGGAGCTTGTGCATGCGCCACCTTCGGCCGCCGCTGTGCCGCCGGGCCCCGTGGCCTCCGTCGATCAAGCGCCGCTGCCTGCGGCCAGTGCGCCTCCTGCAGCCGAGCCTCTCGCGCTGCCGGCGGGCCCAGCGGGGCAGCCCGACGCCATGCCGACGGGCGCTGCGCCGCCGCTGGCATCCCCTGCCCCGCCGCCGGCTCCAGCCCCCGCCACAGCCAGCTGGCCCTCGGCCGGCGCGGCGGCCTCCCGCGGCGCATCTAAGGGCCGGAGCGACCCCATCGCCCGCCAGACCCTCCTCGACCTGGACAGCGGCAAGCCCACGCAGCTGCTCGACGGCCCCCGCCGCCGGTCCGACTGCGGCGGCGCCACGGCCTCGGGGAGCGCCGACGGCCAGCGCTCGCGCCGCAGCTCAGGCACCGGCGGCAGCGAGGGCTCTGGCGCGAAGCCGGCGGCGCAGGCGCCTGCACGGCCCGCACCGCCGCAGCAGCCGCAGCAGCGCCAGACGCGCGCTGCCAGGAAGCCGCCGCCGGCGCCTGCTTCAGCCGCCGCAGCCAGGCAGGCGGCCGGGCGGCGGCTGCTGTCGGAGGAGGCCAAGGCGGACGCGGCCCGCAGCGCCAGGGCGGAGCAGCTGCAGGTGATGCAAGCCAAACGGCCCACCGCATCACTTGCAGCGAGCAAGGGTGCCCTGCCGCCCAAGCAGCCGGCGCCTCAAGCCGCCGCTGTGACGGCCGTGCCTCTGGCGACGGCTTGCGCCGACGCCGATGCCAGGGAGCATGCGGCTCCCAACGGCGGCGGTAAGCGGCGGCGCCTGTCCGAGAGCGGCAGCCACGCTGCTGTTGCTGCTGTTGACGCCAATGTCGATGCTGCCATGGGCCGCCGTGCCTCTGGCGCCGGCTCGCGCCCAGCGTCGCCGCACGGGCAGCTGCTATCGCGGCCCTCTCCTCCGGGTCCGGAGTCATCACCGGCGGGCCGCCAGACGCGCGCCCAGGCGGCGGCGGCGGCCGCGGTGACTGCGGCAGTAGCAGGGCCTGTGGCGTCTGGCCACACCCGGTCGGGAGCGAACGCCGGGCAGGCGAGCGCGGCAGCAGCGGGGACTCCGTCCTGCGGCGCCCGGCGTCAGGTGCCACCGCGCCGCGGTGCGATGTCGGGGTCGGCTGCCACGTCGGCTGGCGTGGCGCCTACGGATCATCCCATGGTGAGCCCATGGGCGGGGTCCGTTGCTGTTGCTGCAGCCCTGTGGCCCTGCGCCCAAGGCGAGGGTGCGTGGCCTGCGGGCTCCATGCAGTTCTCCGCTTGCTGCGCCCCCGCCCGCTGCGCAGGAGCTGCGCATCAGGGACAAGAGACACCCGTACCGCCTGACGAAGACGGCCACCACGCGCTGGTTCCCCTGCCTGGCGCAGATGCTGGCGCAGGAGTGCACCTGGCCAGTGCAGGTCACGGTGAGCTGCTCGCCGCGTTGGGCCGTTGCGCTGCCCCGGACAAGGCCCCACGTGCAAGGCCCGCGCTGCTCCCAACGCATGCTGTTCGCCCGGCGCATGTTCGTTCAGAAGGGTAGATAAGACGCACGTGGTGCGCCCATGTTTGGGGAAAGGGATTGAGTAACACGCGGCGCTTGTGTCTGTGTGTGATTTGGAGGAAGAGGGGGTGGGTAGGCCTGACGCGCATGGCCTGTGGCTGCCGGTTGGATCGCAGGTCGTGCTTGACGGCGTGGAGCAGCCGGAGCGCTTCGACGCCGCCATAGACGACAGCTACGGCCTGGTCGAGCGCCAGCAGCTGGCCAAGTACGTGGCCAAGAGTGGTGGCCGGCCATACAAATGGACCCGCAGCGGCGAGTGCGGTTTGCAGCTGTGGCTGCAGCTGCACGGCGAAGGCCCAGGCAGGGGCGCGGAGGCGGCGGAGGCGGAGGTACGAGGACGGGGGCTGAGGGGCGCTCGTTCCAAGCGCGTGACCGCGTGAGGGCGGCGAGGAAAGGCAGCGGGAGTGCATCGGCGTGGCGCAGGAGCGGCCTCGGCCCAGCCCTGACTTGCAGATTCGGTTGCACCTGCCGCGGCCTGCTCCAGGCCGACCTAAAGCTCGACGTGACCAACTGGTACCGGCTCAACAAGTCCTGGCTGGAGGGCTGGGTGCCCGGCCTCATTGCTACGGTGGACGAGGTGCCCCTGACCGTCAAGGTGCGCAGCCCCGCCGGCCCTGGGAGCTTGGTCGGTAGCATCGATCTGCCCCATCGAGCCGAATCGTCGGCTGACATGTGGACGCAGGAAAGGATGCAACAGGCCGAGCCCCGCACTGCCCCGGCCGAAGCCCTGCTGCCGCACACCGGCCCGCCGCTGCACGCGGCCGGCGCCGCTGCCTCGTGCCCGTTGCTGCCTGCGCCCCACTTCCGCGCTGCACTGCTGCCGTGCCGCCCGGGCCCCACCTTGGCCGCGCCAGGTCAAGGTGGACGGGGTCGAGCGGCAGCGCATCTTCCGCGTGCGCTACACGTGCGTCGACAAGCGCCTCAAGGACCGCGATGACCTGGCGGCGGAGGTCAAGGGCAAGCACGTGTGCGGCTGGCGGGCGGGCAGCGACAGCCACCTGCTGCTCGTGCTGTCGAGCAGCCCGCCCGCGGAGGGCCAGGGGCCGGAGGCGCGGCGGCGGTCGGCGGGGCCGGCGGCTGTCGCCGCGTCGCCCGCCGAGGGCAGCGCTACCGGCGGCAGCGACCGCAGCGCTGACGGCAGCAGCGATGGTAGCAGCGATGGAAACAGCCACGCTAGTGGCGACGACGACGGCGATGCCCAGAGCGAGGACAGCGAAGGCGAGGGCGAGGAGACGGAGGAGGGCGGTGGCGGTGACAGAGTGAGCGTGACCGTCGTGGCGGCAGCTGCCTCATCGGCTCCACGCACCGACGCCCTTTGCCCTTTGCCCTGCGTCCTGCACAGGAGGGGTTGTACCTCTGTTCCCGTGTCACCTACTGCCTGGGAAGGGCCCGGCTTGACGCGTGGTGCCCCGGGCTGCGGACCAGCGGCGGCAGCATGCTCGTCGGCATCAAGGTGCGCCGCCGCTGCGCGGTGCAGCCCGGCGTGCGCTCGCCCCGCGTGTGCCCTGCCGACACCCCGCGCCCCTGATCGCCGGGCCTGCCGCTGCTGCCGCCGCCGCCACAGGTTATCCTTGATGGCAAGGACCACCGTGACAGATACCAGACGACCATGGCCGATTGCCCGGACAGCAGCAGGATAATTGCGCCGCTTGAACTCCGCAAGTTCACTCGCGGCAAGACCATCGAGGGCTGGCGCCCCGACGGCAGCGGCGGCCTCGAGCTGCACGTCCGCTCGGGCAAACGCAAGCCCTTGCAGCGCACGCCTCGGCGCAGCAGACGCGCCCGCGCAGACGTTCCGACGGCAGAGCCGGCTGACGGTGAGGCTGAGCCGTTTCACAGTGCCCGAGATTTGGGCCTTGCCTGCCTGCCTGCATGGCACGGAGCATGTAGGGCTGCATCCAGCCGAGTGGCGCTACCCGAAACCGACGCTTGCGCCGTTGCTCGGTTGGGGCCAGCGTGCCGACTGCCTGTGGCGTACGCCTTGCATGCTCGGTTGCACAGGCGCACAGCTTGCATGGGACTGCGGCACACCGTATTAGCTGCCCGTCGCCGCTGTGTGCCCCGCCGTTGTCCCTCGCTGCGTCAGGCTCGCGACCGCTGCTCGAGCTGCGGCCACCTCCTGGAGGCGCCGGGGCTGCAGCGGCGGCTGCCGGCCCGAGCGACGCGGACGCGCTGCAGCAGCAGACTTCCGATACGCACGCGCGCCACAAGCGCCGGCAGCAGCCGCTTCGGGGCGCCGCTGCGGCGGCCGGTGCCCGGGCCGCGCAGGCCTCGCCGCAGGCGTCGGCGCCCCCCTCCCTGCAGCCCTGCCTGGAGGCGGAGAAGGAGCAGCTGCAGCTGCAGCTGCCCCTGCTGCCGCCCATGGCCTCGGGGACGTGTGCGCTGTCGCCCGTGCCGCTCGCCGGACCGGACCCCGGTCCCGGCCCGTCGCCCAACGGACCTGGCCACCAGCAGCCTCTCGCTGCCGCCGGCGGGGCCGCCCCGCGCCACGACCCCCACCTGGGCCTGGGCGGCATGCCGCTGCCGCCGCCGCCGCCGCCGGACCGCTGCTCCCGGGGCAGCAGCCCGGAGCGAGGGGCGCTGCTCCTAGGCCAGGTTTCCGCCGCGGCACAGCAGGCGCTCGCGCGCCGCGGCGCCGGCCCGAGCGCCTCGGGCTCTGACGCGGAAGCAGACGACGCACCCGGCCGTGCACACCACCCGTGGCCGCCCAAGTTGGCGCCGGTCCCGGCGCCTGCCGTGCCGCTGGCCACCAGGGTCTCGGCGCGGCGTCCTTCCGTGGCCGCCGCCTCCCCGGCGGCCAGCCTGCCGCCGCGGCCGCCAAGGGCCTCTGCCACCGGCGGCAATGCCGGGTGCGCGCCGGCCGCGACGCGTGAGCCGTCGGGCTCGCAGCAGTCCCGCCCTCAGCCGCAGACTGAGGCCGGGGCCGGGGCCTTGCAGGACAGCGCTGGGGGGCGGGCCCAGGCGCACGCGCATTTGACGCCCTGTGGGGCAGCCGGCGCGCAGGCCGCCGGCGCGCAGGCCCTTGCAGCGGGGCACTGCCCAGCCCCGGCGTTGCCTGCCGGGCTGGATCGCGGTGCCGCAGGCGCGGCCGCCGAGGATGCCTCCGCAGCAGCCGCAGCCGCAGCCGCAGCAGCCCCTTGCGGGGGCGCGTCGTCTGTCGGCGACGCGGGCCCCGTGGATGCACTTGCGGCGTCAGCAGACGCAACGAGCGCGCGCAGGCTGGGCCAGTCCCAGAGCGCGGCGGCAGCGGCGCCCGTCGTGGCCGGCGCCCGGCGCCCGGCTCGCCTCGCCGTAGTGCAGCAGCTGAGCCGCGGGGCGCCCGGCTCTGGGGGCCCTGCCGCGGCCCCTCGCTCGTCGCAGCGGCTGCAGGCTTCGCCTCAGCACCCCGAGGCGCAGCAGCCCATGCCACCTGCGCCGCCGACGCAGGCCAGCACTCGAGGCGGGGCCGCCCTCGCACCTGCCCCAGCGCCAGCCGGCCATGCGCCTGCGGCCGCCGAGCCAGGCAGCCAGGAGCGGGCGGGCGCCGGGCAGCCGCAGCCGCAGGGGCTCCTGCCGCTGCCGCCGTTGCTGGAGCAGGAGCAGGACCGGCCGGGTCACCCGGCCTGCCCCCAGCTGGCGGCTCTGCTGGCCCTGCTGCCCGCCTCGCCGCCGCAGGCCCTCGCCGCCGCGTTACTACCGCCGCAGGACCCTCGCCTGGGTGCACTGCTGCAGCCTGGGCCGCTCGCGCCGGCGCTGCCGCCGCCGTGCACGCTTGCTCAGATGGCGCAGGCGCTGCGCGCAGAGGTGTTGCAGCGGCACCCGGCGCCCCGGCCGGCGGTGGCTGCGGTGCTGGGCGTCCTGACGCACGTGGCCGCCATGCTTGACGCCTGCGATGCCGTGCCGGCTGCCGCGCGGTCCTCGGTCGACCAGGAATGCATGGCCGCTTGCCGCAGCATGGGCGAGGCGTGCGCGGCCGTGCAGGGCAAGGCAGCCGGTGCCGCGCTTGCGGCTGCCCAGGGCGGGTCGCCGCCCATGGAGCCGGAGCTGCGGGCCGCGCTGGCGCCGGCCGGGCCGCTGCCGTCCCCTGGCCTGGGCCCGCACGCCGGCCTAGCCGCTGGCGGCGCCGCTGCCGGCCTGGGCGGCCCAAGCGCGGGCCACGTGCTGCCTGGCGCCGCTGCCGTGCAGCCGCCGCCCAGGCACCGAGTGGCGCTGCCCTGGCCGGGCGCACGCGAGACCGCGCGCCGCAGCATGCCGCCGGCGCAGCAGCATCCTCATCCTCATCCTCATCCTCATCCTCATCCTCATCCTCATCCTCATCCTCATCCTCATCCTCATCCTCAGCAGCAGCAGGCCGCCGGCGGGCGGCCCAAGCGCCCGCGCCCGCCAGTCAACTACAGCGACAGGGTTGAGGGGCGGCCCGCCTCCGCCAGCTACGACGCCACTGACGAAGAGGAGGAGGAGAGCCGCGGCGAGGCGCAGCAGCGCCAGGCCCCCGCGAGCGCAGCCAGCGGGCGGCCGCAGCGCGCCGCCGTGCGATCGGACGGCCCTGGCCGCGCCGAGGACGGGCAGGCGGTGGGCGAGGGGTCGGTGGACGAGCCGGGCGGCGGACAGGCGCCGGGCCGGCCCGCGACGCGAGCCGCCGGGGTGCGTGGCGTGGCAAAGCGCGGCGGCGGCGGCGCCGTGACGGCGGCCGTGCCTGGCGACGCGGCGCACTTTGCCGGCGATGGCGACGCCGCGGCCAGCGGGGGCGCGCCGCCGGCCGCTAAGCGGACGCGTTCTTCCGCCGCCGCTGGACTAGGCCGCGGCCGGTTGGCTTCGGTGCTGGTCGCCGACGAGACGGCGCGGCGCGCCGCCGCCAGCCCCAGCCCCAGCTCGGCGCAGGCGGCGCAGGCGGGTCGGCCGCCGGGCCTGGCAGCAGCGACTGCGCTGGCACAGGCGGTGCGAGAGGTGACGGGTGTCAAGGACTGGGACCCCTGGGTGGCAAAGCGCATCTCCGTATACAAGCAGCAGCTGGCGCAGGCCGCGCGGCCGCCCCCGCCGGCGCTGTGGCCGGTGGCCGCGGACTGGGATGTGGAGGTGGCAGGTGGCTGGCGCTTCCCGCGCGTCGAGGAGCAGCTCTTCACCGAGGCGAGCTGGGGTTGGGATGGGCTGCGTCGCGCCAGCCCGGTGCGGGCATGCAAAAGCGTCTGCGTCCAGGGGTGTGCCGCCTCTCGCCGCATACGTCCGCTCAGTTGCTCGCATCGTGTGCGCCGCTTCGCCCTGCCTGGGCTTTGCCTGGTCATGCCGGACGCATTACATCGGCCTGGTTGCCTCGGCCGGACGGTTGTTGTGCTGCAGAGGGGCGAGCGCTGGGCTCCCGAGCCGACCGACGGCTCCCGACAGCCGCCGCCGCTCTACTACGGCCTCAAGGTGCGGCCCGAGCTGACGGTTGCGAGGCCCGCAACAGCCGTCCCCGCACCTCGTCAGGGACAGCACGGGTACCGGTAGCATCGGCACGTTACATCTGTTTGCACCGACCATGCCGCACCGACCCTGTCGCACCGACCCACTTTTGGGGCCGCGGTGCAGCAGGGGCAGCGGGGCAGCCAGCGGCTGCGTTGCGGGAGGGGCCGCCGCGAGGGGCCGCCGCAGCAGCAGCGCCACCGCCAGCGCACGCGGCAGATGGGCAGGCGGCGGCCAGCCTCACGCACGCTACCTCCCCGTCCGCACGCGACCTGCCCAGTCCTATCCGCCGGGGCCAAGCCTTGGCCGCAAGGCCCCCGCCCGCCACGGCAGGCCTCGTGTCACGGTCGTGTTGCACATATGGGCCTGCCGTGGTGCATTCGTGGCTCGATGCGGGCCCCGCCCCAACCCCGCGGCCCCCAGGTGCCCATGAAGGATGGCAGGCGGCTGCGGCTGTTCCGCAGGGCCGACCTGCCGCGCGCTCGCGAGCTGACGGCCGAGGTGCAGAGCGACCAGGTGGGGCCTGGGGCCCGGGCGGGCGGGCGGGCGACGCGTCTCCTGCCGCATGCAAGACGCAGGGGCAGCGCGCGACAGCGCGGCTGTGGGGCTGCCAGGTGTGCGGGGTGAGAGGACACTGAGCTCGCCTCCCCCCGACCACCAATACATGCAAACACCCGGGCGCGCAGGCGGCCCGGGGTCGCGACGCAGGGCTGACGGCTCTGTCCGCCAGCAAGAGCTGCCACGTGTGCGACGCGTTCTTCATCGCCGC
Organism: Chlamydomonas sphaeroides; assembly: GCA_001662425.1. NCBI lineage: Eukaryota > Viridiplantae > Chlorophyta > Chlorophyceae > Chlamydomonadales > Chlamydomonadaceae > Chlamydomonas > Chlamydomonas sphaeroides. The sequence continues at coordinate 13,243 of BDDC01000960.1, read as the reverse complement.
CACCTGCGAGTGGTGCGGCAACACGGGCGTGTGCGAGACGTGAGTGGGCGGGCGCGCGCGCCCCACGGAGCAGGGGCCGCGGCCTGGAGGCGGCTGGGGGTGCCTCGCTGCCTGGGGGAGCTGGCGGCGATGCGTGCAGCGCCGGTGGCTGCGCGCTGCGGCGCCTAGCTGCCCTGCGTGCTTGCTTGCTACGGGCAGCATCCTCATCCTCCGCAGCAGCAGGTCTCGCCGCCACGTGCGCCTGCGCCCTGCCTCTGCGCCGCCCCTCGCCCGCCCAGGTGCTACAAGGCGCTCTTCTCGTCGTCCTTCGCCTTCCGCGAGCTCACCGCCAAGTGCGCAAAGTGCCGCCGGCGCTGCCCCTGCAGCAAGTGCCAGCCGCCGCAGCGCTTCCTGGCGCCGCGCATGGCGGCGGGCATGGCGCAGCGGCAGGTGCGCCGTCACGCATTCAAAGTACCTGCACCATAGCGTCAAGCCTCGCTCAACATCTGACATATCTCAGTAACTCGCGCGCCATGCCTCAATAGCGTCCCGCCCGCACGCGTGTCGTCTGCGCTGCCGTGTGCTGCCGTTCCACAGGACGCCTCGCGGCACGCGCTGGCGTTCCTGGCGCCGCTGCTGGCCTCGTACCTGGCCGCCGAGGAGGACGAGATGGCGGCGGCGGGCGTGGCGGGCGCCGCGGAGGTGCCGGCGGTGCCGCTGGGCAAGACGCGGGCCGTGTGCGACAAGTGCGCCACCTGCATCCCCGGCATGCACTGGTGAGGGGGCGGGCGGGGAAGGTTGCGGGGGCCGGGGGGAAACGCCTCGTGTGTTCGTGTGTGTGTGTGTGAGAGGGGGTGGGGGGATGGCTGAGCTGCGCCACCTGCATCTTCGGCATGCACTGGTGGGAGGCGGCTGAGGCAGCGTGGGTTGGGGCCCGCCGGGTGGCGGGACCACCGCTAGGCTTGGCGGGCGGCGCAGTGCGGGTGTGCGCTGCCTTGGGCCGAGGAGGGGCCTGGCGCCGGGGCGGCGCAGCACAGCAGCACAGCAAAGGGCGCTGCAGTGGGCTCGCTTCGACGGCCCACACGGCCCTCATGGCCCTCGACGCCCCCAGGGCCTTCGGGTCCCAAGCTGTGCAGTGCCCGTCTGGCGCCCAGCCCCTCGGCTGGGGCCGGCTCACCGCCGCCGCTGCGCTGCGCTGCCCCCGCACGCCCCCTCCACCCGAAAGGGCCTCCGGCTTTGGCTCCGCAACATAAGCGATAAGCGCATGCTGCCCCGCTTTACCCTTTTGGCGCGCTGCACATGTGCGCCCTCCCGGCTGCCCGCCAGGCACTGCAACTGTGGAGTGGACCTCTGCCTGCAGTGCGCGCAGCAGCAGCGCCGCCAGCGAGGAGCCGCCGCCGGCGCCGCCGCCGCCGGGGGCGCGTCGCCCAGGGCCGGCGGCATGCGGTGCGAGCGGCCTCACTGCCAGCGGCGGCCGGTGCTGCGGACGTACATGCAGCCGGAGTTCAGGGAGGTGCTGCTGCGGGCGCAACAGGTGCGAAGCCGTGGGGGCGATGGGAGTCAACGGTGCAGCAGCACTGCGGCTGGGGATGCGGGCTGCGGAGCTCCGGCCATATTGCGCTGCTGCCCCTCGCTGCAGAAGTATGAGGCCGCGGGCGGCGAGTCGGTTGCGGCCGTGCGCTCGGTGCCCGGCCGCAACATCGCCGACGGCTGGCTGTCTGGCGTCGCAGTCGCCGACGATCCTGACACCGCCGTACTGTCGTACTGGGATCCGTACCTGGTCATCCAGTCGTACGCGGATATCTCCCCCGACTCCCTGGGCGGTACGGAGGCGGCACGGAGCCGCCTGGCCGCCGCCAAGCCCGAGGCGGACGCGGCCCGAGCGGCGGCTGCGCGACAGGTGGAGGCGCTGCGGCGGCGGAAGCTGGTGGCCGGCGGCCGGGCAGCGGCTGGAGGCTGGCGGCAGCTGGCGGCGGCGCAGCAGGGCGGCGGCGGCACGGTGGAGGACGAGGACGACCCGGTGGTTGCGGCGGGTGAGCCGTGCCAGCAGCTTCAGCTCCTGCCTCACTGCCTGTCCGCTGCCTTCGCCACAGCCCCCTGCCTGCGGCCCTGCCCCTCCTATGACACCCGCCTCGGCCTCTCCTCAGCCTGTGCCCACATCCTCCCAAGCCCCGCGACCGCCCTGCGTCCGCGTCTCTCCTCTCCATACCACGCCCCGGTCCTGGAACTGGCCCGCCCCGCAGGCATCCCCCGCTGGCGCCCCGGCTCGCCGGTGCCCCCCGGCTGTGTGGCCGCGTGGGGCCGCTACCTGCTGCCGGAGGAGGACGTGCGGCTGGCCGCGCTGGGGCACGGCCAGGGGCCGGACCGCAGCACGCCGCGGTGGGGCTGGCATGGGAGGGCTTGGTGCAGGGTGGCTGGGGGTCGTGGCAGGTCGTGTGCGGGCGCAGCGCGGCGCGGCAGGGCGTGGTTGGTCTTGGGTGCGCAACCGCTGCACGCGCACCCTGCACTGCCGCTCTTGCTCGCTCGCTGTCGCGGTGCGCGGTGGGCGCTCGCCCAGGGCAAGCCCGGACACCCTGGCCGCGGCTGCGGACCGCCCTGAATCGCCCGCCCTGGCTGCCCGCGCCCGCTTCCCGCCCGCAGGCACCTCTTCACGCCGCGCAGCTGCGACCTGCAGCCGTCCAGCCCCCGCTTCGTGCCCTACAGCTACCTGTTCCAGCAGCGCTGGCGGCTGCGGGAGCCGGTGGTGGTGCGCGAGTGCAGCGGCCAGCGGCCCGACATCTGGCGGCCCGAGGTGCGGCGTTGGGGCGTTGGGGCGCGCTCGCTGCGGGGCCGGGGGCCAGTAGCCGGCGTACGTCGCTGGCGAGAGGAGAGCGGGAGGCAGCGCGGAGCCGGGTTGGGCTAGGCAGGAGCCGATGCCGCGGTGCGTGGTGCATGCGAGGCACAGGGGGCTGCCCGCGTCCGTGTCGCTGGCGAGGGCGCCGAGGCAGACCGCGGGCGGAAGGTGGAGCAGGGGCTGGGGCCCGGGTACCTGCGCCACAGCAGCAGGGCGTGGGGAAGCCGGGAGGGCCCGCACGCACTTGCCCTGTCGTTCGTGCGCGGTCCCTGGCCCGCGCCCTGCCCACGGGTTGGCCATGCGCCCTGCTCCGCCTGGACCGCGCAGGAGTTCTCCAAGTTTGTGCGCGAGGGCACGGCGCGGGTGCGCAGCCGCGCCACCGGCAAGGCCGGCGCCAAGGCGGCTGAAGTGCTGGGCAGCGATGCGTTCAAGGTGATCGACTGCGCCAACGGCTTCAAGGAGGTGCCCGGCATGGACGAGCGCAGGTTCTTCAAGCTGTACCGCCAGGTGCGCCACTGGGTCGTGATGTGTCCACACCCTGGCAATGCTGTTGCTGCGTTGAGGATGGCAACATACAACATCATGCGGAGTAGGCCGTGCGCCGGGCGCCCAGCTCCGCGCTCGCATCGCCTGCTTCGTACAACTGCCATCGGTCTTGCGCCACGTGCGAGCCGCGACGCGCCACCTCCGCCCTGCCGCCCTGCCTCCCTGCCGCTTCCTGGCCGCAGGGCTACGACCCGGAGCTACAGCCGCAGATGCTCAAGCTCAAGGACTACCCGCCGGTCAAGGACTACAGCGACGTGCTGCCGAGGCACTGGGAGGTGCGGCGCCGGCGACCGCGCGCCCGCACACCGCGCGCTGCCGGCGGCATGCGCGCCGCTAGAAATGAACACCACATGTCCTGGTGCGCCCCTGCCTGCGCCTCCCTCCACCTTCCCCCGGCGCCTGCCCCTGCCTCCCTCTCGCCACCCCGGCTGCCAGGACTTTGTGCTGGCCGCGCCGCTGGCCTGGATGACGCGGCCCGACGAGGCGCCGCTAAACCTGGCCACCTGCATGCCCTGGAACGCCAACCCCACCGACCTGGGGCCCAAGGGCTACGTGGCGTTCGGCGCGCAGGAGGTGCGCGGTGGCGGGCTGCGGGCTGCGCGGCCGCCGGCAGCGGTGGCCGGGGGTAGCTGCTGCGCTGATGCAGCTGCGGGTTGGGGTTGGAGGGGTGGGTTCTGCGCCGCTGCCGCGCACGACCCCAGCACCTGCCGGTACGGCCCCCACCTCTTGCAGCTTCCAGCCATTCTCCAGCCCTGCCTCTGTTCTGTCTCTCCCCCGCAGGAGTTTGCCGACGAGCGCAACTCCGTCACCAAGCTGCACATGGACATGAGCGACGCCGTCAACATCCTCAACCACGTGGAGCACCCCGCCGCCGAGCCGGCCGCGGATGTGCGCTTCGGCGACGCCCCGCCGCAGCTGCCGGGGTAAGGCCGAGGGGTGCCGAGGGGCAGCGGCGGTTGCGGGCGGCACGCCAGGGATGGGCGCCAGCGACAGGGACAGCCGTGGGACTGCGCTCTCCGTGCGTGGCCCCTGTCTGACAGCGCCCTTCCAAAACCACCGCCCGCTGCTTGTTCCGCAGCTATGGAGGCGCCGGCGCGATATGGGACATCTGGGCGCCCGGCCGCGAGACGACGGGCCTGCGCCAGTGAGCCGACCCCTGCGTGGCAGAACCGGCTGCGGCGCCACCCCCGCGCCCCGCAATGGAGCAAGACCCTTGCTCCGGCGGCGAATGTCGGCCCCGAGCCCGTTTGTTCGCGCACTGTCCCCCCGAGAGGGCTGAGCTGGCCAGCAGCGACACCCCTGCTGCCCGCCCCGCGCTGCCCCATCTTGCCTGCCCGACCCCGCCTTGCCACCACCCTGCGGCCCCTCCACGGCAGGTACCTCAGGGAGCACGCGGAGGACTTTGTGCACGAGCGGCAGCCCGTGCGCCGCGACAAGGTGACTGCGGCGGTGGGGGCAAGGACTGGCTGGCTGCTAGGCAGGCGCTGCAGGGGGCTGCACGGGCCATGCGCTTGGGCATGGGCCGCCAAGCTGCTCCAATTTGACAGGGCCTAAGCGGGCCGCGCCCTTCTCATCGACCGGCCGTGAGGGGCCTGTCACCGGTACACGCACCGCCTTCGTTTGCTGGATGCCGCCGGGCCTCCCCCCCCCCCAAACCAATGCCCCTACCCCGACCCCTGCCTGCCCGCCTGCCTCCGCCTGCCTCCGCCCCCAGGTGAAGGACCCCATCTTCAGCCAGTGCTTTTACCTCACGCGAAAGCACCTGCAGGCGCTGGAGGACGAGCAGCAGGTGGGGAGAGACAGCGCCGGGGGCCGCGAGTGGGCCTTCCGCTCCACTATATGCTCAGCCGCTGCCGCGCGCCGCTGCCGTACTCGCCCTCCGCACCTGCACCGCGCTTACGCCTCCCTCGGCCTGCTGCTGCGCGCACATGCGCGCTCCCGCCCATCCGCGGCAGGTGTCGTCCTGGCACTTTGAGCAGTACGAGGGCGAAGGCGTCTTCATCCCCGCCGGCTGCCCGCACCAGGTCCGCAACCTCACCTCCTGCCTCAAGGTGAGACTCGGGCGCAGCCCGCGTCGCGCCGCCTGCGCGCCGCCGTGAGCGCCTGCTGCAGCTTGTCCGTTCCCAGACGGCGTCCGCCTCCGCCGCCACCTTGCTAGCCGCTCAGCCCCTTCTACTCAGTGCGCACCCTGGTAACATGCATGTTGAGTGTCGCACGATGCAGCATGCGCAGCCACCGCCAGCCCCGCTGCCCCACCACAACATGCGCCGCCGCCGCCACCCCTCCCCAACAAGCGACCCGCGCCTCGTCGCCTGCCCCACCTCGCTGCCACCCCGCAGACCGCGGTGGACTTCGTGTCGCCCGAGGCGGTGGTGGAGAGCCTGGACATGGCGCAGCGGCTGCGGCGGCTGCCCAAGAAGACCTACGACCCCGACCACGACATCACCGGCGATGTCTTCGCGGACCGCCTGCAGGTGCGGCCCGTGCGCCCGCGGGGCAGAGCGGGCATGGAGCGGGGCGGGGCCGCGGCGGGGCCACAGGGGCTTGACCTTTGGAAGGGCTGCGCGGGAACTATGGGGGCATGCGGCTTACATCCGTCGCACGGGTTGGCGCCCTGGCCCATCGCCCCCAGCATCGCTGTCGTGTGCGTGCGCATGTCCCTCCATGGCCCTCCTGCTCGTGCGCATGTGTGGCCCTCCTGCTCGTGCCTCCCCGCATGTGTGGCCCTCCTGCTCGTGCCTCCCCGCATGTGTGGCCCTTCTGCTCGTGCCTCCCCGCTTGCTGCAGTGCGGCCGCGCGCCGCGGCCGACGACCCCAGCCCATACGTGCCTCCATCCTCCCTCCTGCCCACCCCTCCCGCGCCCCCGTGCTCGTCGGTGGCCAGGGCCTGCTGATCGCGCTGAGCGCTGTGGTGGAGCACCACCGCACCCTGAACCCAGGCTCCTTCAGGACCGTGAACCGGGTCGGCCAGGGCGCGACGGCGCAGGCGCGGGCGGCGGGAGGAGGCGACGGCGCCACTGTTGCGCGCAGGGGCCGGCCGCCCAAGCCGCGCAGCGGGGCGGCGGCGGCGGCTGCTACTCCGTCCCGGCGTGGCAGCGGCGCAGCGCGGCGCGGCGCCGCTGCAAAGCGGCGCCGCGTCGGCAAGCGGGCGGCCGACAAGGACGAGGAAGGGGAGGACGAGGACGAGGATGTCGAGGGGGAGGACGAGTCCGGTGGGGAGGCACCTGGGGCCGAGGAGGATGATGAGGAGGCGCCGGGCGACGCGGCCCTGATGGGGGCGCGCCACGCGCTGCCACGGCGGCAGCAGGCGCGGCGGCTGACAGCGATGGCTCACCCCGAGCCACCGCCATCGTCGTCGTCGGACGGCGAGTAGATGAGGCGGGTGGGCGGCGGCAATCGGGTGTGTTCGGTCAGCGCGCCAGCACCGGGGCCTGAGGAGTGGGTTCGGACCGAGCAAGATAGTTTGTCATTTAGCAAATGCCCAGCGGGGTAGCGGCTGCCTGGTAGGGGTCGAACGGCGCACCGTTGTTTGCTGTTGCTTGGGGTGCTTTCAGCGACCGTGAGTCAGAACTTGCGGTACAACTAGCACTGCGGACTAGACTGTGGCACTGCGTTGGCTGCGGGCCCGGGGTGCTGGCGTGGGTACGTTGGTGGCTCAAGTAGCGGGTGCGGGCTGCGAGCGGAGTGGCGGCGCCCGCGTGCGTGCTCTGGCACGCAGGTAGGTCTGTTGGGACAGGGGCGCGTGGGTGGGCCGCTGCTGCCGGGGCCTACGTGAGGGGTTGCGGCTGGCCGACGGCCGTGTCGCCTTACCACGCCAAGCAACGCAGCATGCAGGGGAGTGCTGCCTGGTCTCCCCTCCCCGTGGCGAAGGCAGTAAAGTTCTGGTGCTGCGGACCGTACCAATTGTTTGCTGATGTCGCTTGTCCATTGGCATGCCGCACGGTGCTGTGCCGCCGGCCTTGCTGACAATGTAGCTAGGTGCTGTTGGCTTGTGTGGAGGTGGCGCAGATGGATCGACGGGGGCCTGCGTTGCGCCGCAACGGTAGCGGGTAGCGGGCAGCCGGCACTTGGATGCGGCATGACGCACACACCGTAGTGCCAAAATGGTTTAGTGATCTTCTTTTGTGGGGGGGGCGAGAATCTTGGAGGCGATCTCTGTTATGCGTTCCCGTGATAATCAACATTCGTGACCGCGGCCGCCACCTGGTCACTCGTGACACACTTTCGTGACACGTTCCTTGCCTCTCACACGGTCCCGCCGCTTGCCTGCCGCTCAATCCCGGCGCTGGGCGTGATCTTGCCCAGGTCGTGCCCGCACGGTCTTTGCCTTGTTGCGCCCTAAGCACTGAGTGTCACACTTGGGCGCCAGGCGCCACACCTACAATACCGTACCGTAGCTAGATGGTTTTGCCCCTGACCCTCCAGCCCCCACCCTGTTTCAAGCTTTCACCTCACCGCAGCAACGCTAGCTAGTAGTAATGTGAAAACATGGGATGAATAGCTCATGTTTGACGGGCTGTGCACAGCGAAGTATGTAGGGAAACGAAGTTGCTGAAGGGCGAGGCCGGTCCTAAGGGGGCTGGCCGGGTACGGCACAGTTGGGGTTCTTGGGGCCAGGCGACACCGACACCGACACCGACCCGCGCGCCCCGAGCGCCGCACCCGGCGGGCCGTGCCGAGCCCCGCCCGCCGCAGGCGCCCGCCAGGCCCCTACCCCCTGCACCCACCCACGCTCGGCACAAACATTCGTGACCGCGGCTTCTGTATGTCTCTGGCCCGCGGTGCGTACGTGACACTAGTTCGTGAGCCGGTCACGAAACCAGATCACTAAACCATTTTGGCACTACGGTACCGCTGTTTAGAAGTTGATGACAGTTGGACAGCAGGAGCACGGACCGCTACGAACGAAGCGGTAGCTCTTCATAGCCAGTGTTAGTTGCCTCGGATAGGCAGCAATCAACTGTGCAAGTACAGCCGAGTATGCAGCCAAGGGAGGGGCAGCGGGGCACGGAGGCAGACACCGACATGGTGTTCGATTCCTTGGCTTCCCTCACCTGTATGGGGGTGGCTGAAAATACCACCAGAAGGGGCGAGTTAAGATCCCCCCTCCCAGCTTTCTCTGGGTATCTCAGTCCGCGTAAGGACTGGCCGTCCGACCGAGTGTGCGAGGCGGTGGTGGCAGTGTCTGACTGTGGGATGTAGGAGGTCATGGTGGTCGGGGAGTTGCGGCTCAGGATATTGGGCCCGCAGGCTGCGGATGCCTCCCCTTGTAACGGCTGCGGAGTGAAGGTGCGAGGCAGCGGAGCCAGCCAGCACCGAGTTGCTGTGGCGTTTCCGACGGCGGTGGACGGATGCAACAAAGCCTGATCGAGGGGCTTTAATTCGGGGTTTGGGAGAAAAAAATAGTCATGCCAAGGGCGTCGGGCTGGCGGCACACACCTACCACCATACTTACCATACTTTGCGACCGCAGCTTGGCCTGTGCCAGCGGTCCCACCGCGGAACGTACGGCACAGAGCCGCCGTACGCTCCCATGCGTGCGTACCAGCCGTACCCGCTGTACGCTGGGTTGGCAGGCGCCTGCCAAGCAACCCAGCAAGCAAGCAGCCCGCGGCCTGTGCCTCCCTGCCACCATATGACTGCTCACTATCTCGATGATGACCATGGCCAGCGTCCCCTGGGGCAGCAGTAGCACCATTGCCCAAGGGCTCCTGACAAAGATCCTAGGATTATCTCATGCTCTATCTCGTCGCCTAGTACATCCACCGCCACGCGTTCCCCGCCTCGGCCAGCCCGAAACCCGTAGCCGTACATTTCGGCGTGGTAGCTGATGACGCTGCGGGGCCGGGGGTGTATGGTGGGTAGAGAAATTGCGAGGGACGGCGAGGGCAATGACATATGTCCCAGGGGGGAATTTAAGACGAGGGGCGGGAGAGCGGGGAGGTAGGGGCGGAGCTTTCGCAAGTCCGGTCGGTTTGCGAGGGCAAGCAGTACCCACAGTACCCATGCCATCCAGCAGCAGGGCATGAGTCGGATGCACCGTCACGGCGACCGACGGCCTTGCGACGGGGGGTGCAGTCGCGCCGATGACAAACCAAGGCATTTGCGCGTTAGCTCATTCAGCTCTTATATATAGCGAACAAGAAACGCCGGCCGCCGTGCGCATGAATGATAATGTCGCATACTGCAAGCTGACTAGAACTTCGGCTCGCAAGTGCGATCGAGCACCTGCCTCGGCGGCAAAGTCACTCTTATTACTTCAATGGAAGGCAGGGAAGCCCAACGGCTCGCTCGTCCAACTGCACCCCGCGCAGAGGTGCAAGCTGATAAAATGAGCACAGCTGCGAGATTTTACGGGCTTCCTTGGACGAACTGCTGCACAGTGAGAGGTAGCATAAGACAGCCGCCAGACGCCGCTGTTCTGCAGGCGGAGCTGCATGCTTGCCGACGAGGTTCGGAGCCGAACCGGCTGCAACCCGGCCGCCGCTCCATCTCGACTGACAGCAGCAGGGCTCGCACCTGGGTTTCCCAGGTCACCCACGTCACTCGAGCTGTTGGCCCTTGGCCGTTTGGCGCTGGAGTCAGCCGCCGGGCTGGTCACCCACGTCACCCGAGCTGTTTGTCGTTTGGCACTGGAGTCACCCAGGCTGGCCAGGCCATGGGTAACCTCGGGCGGCCGACGGTAGCCGACGGCCAGCCAGCGAATGAACTAAGAACCGACATGCCAAACTCTATATGCTAGGCGCTACCGACTTTTGCGCCACCTCAAGTGACTTCTAGGCCGCAAGGCAAGGGAAGTTACTTCCACCGCGCGCGTGACTTTCTTGACAGCTGGCAAGATACGAGCCCTGACCATCCAAGCCAGTACCCTGGACCAACCAGCAGGCCCGTCCCCTGGCCCTGCCCCTGGCTTTCATCACCAGGCCCTCCCCTGGCCCAAACAAGCCCCGACGAGTCCCCTCCCCTGGCCCTGAACGCCGGCAGCCGGCCAGAGACCAACCTCCTCGCACGCACGTCGGAGGCATTGCTGCTGTCGGTCCCATCACATGCCTGCTGCAGGGCAGGCACCACCGGGGCACCATCCTGTCATGTCGTCTTGAATGCACGCGGGTGGCGCATATCACTTGCTACATACATAACCCGGTAGCTAGGCCCTGCATTATTCCGTGTGTCGGGGTACGTGGCCACACCCCTGCATCCGCGCCAGCGCTCCGGTTAGGGTTCGTGCCACACGTATCATCGTACCGGTGCCCTGCCTGGCACGTGTGTGCTCATCACCCTGCTCGCTGCTGCTGGCTAGCTGCTGGTGGTCCGTCCGGGATCGCAGCAGAGTCTGCTTGTATGTAGGGAACCGTTCATGCATACCAACCGCATCGCTGCTGCGGCGGCCGCCACACACGACAGGCGGCATATACACGACACGCGCAGGCCACGTGGGACGGAAGGCGTGGGACAGCAGCCCCGGGGAGTAGCTGTGTGGCCTACCGTATCTGTACGAGCTACGCACGCGACCTACCCAAAGCAAGCCCCCGGGGGGCTCATGTCGGGCTTGCAGCTAGGGCGGGGGTGACCACCGGCCCCTGCCTGCACGGCGAGCAGCCCCGCCTACGCTACCCCCGCCGCTCGCCGTGGGCTCTGTTAGCAGGGTTGCAATGCCGTGCGTGCTGTCGCGCGCCCGCATATGCACGCAGGCAATCTTCACAATCATCAATCACACGCCTGCCTACCTTGCAGTAGGATAGGAGCGAGGTGCCTGCCTCCTGATGACTCTCCACGCTCCACGCATCAACGAACCGCATCAACCGCATCAATCGCTTTGCCTAGCGCCCTACTTACACGACAATGCATGTCCCCCGAGCCAGGTAGGGCTAGCCCCCTAACTGCGTGGCCCCGGCGGCCTGCCTGACGTCAGCTTGCTTGTGTGCCTGCGCCTGCTGCCCACGCCAACGTAACTGCAGTGCACAGCAGCGCTCGCATAAGTCTGCTGCCGTGGATGGACGGGCCGGCCTGTGCGTGGGTGCTCCTGCCTGATGCCCAGGTCGGATGGCCGTCCACATCTTATGCCGTGAAGAGGACCTCTCGGTACTTCTGCAGCTGAATGCGTGCGCCGACATGCATTGTCAAGAACCTCAGGCAAAGCGTGGCAGCGCCAAGCAGGGACTGAGAGCACTTTAATGATAAGCTAGAACGAACTTGCATGATTGCAGAGCCTTTATGCGTAGCCCCCAAGGAGACGTAGCC
>BDDC01000959.1:0-27457 GCA_001662425.1 Chlamydomonas sphaeroides | reverse complement strand
GGGGGGGGGGGGGGGGGGGGGGGGGGGGGGGGGGGGGGTTCGCCTCACCGCTCGGGACAGCGCGCACAGGCAGTGGTACCGGGCGGCACCCGGCTAGCCCGGTCAGTGGGATTTAGCTTAGCTTTGATACAATAATTGGAAGCCCGGCCGGTGGGGCTTGCTCGTATTCAGTTGCGGCTCATGCGCGCCCTGCTAGGCCAGAGCGCTGCATTGCTCCATCCTCCCCCGGCCGCCGGCCCCCGCCCACGCACACACTGGGCTTAGCTCCCCGCACTGGCGCACCTAACGAATCGCATCCCTGCTGCCTGTTTTGTTCGACCGACGCGTCACCGCCCCCTCAAAGTCGTGTTGGGTGTTACTCTGTACACACTCTGCCCGCTGCGCGCAGGCCGCTGCATCTCGTACACCTCGACCTGCTGCGGCACCTTCTCCTGTTCCTCCGGCTACAGCTGCTGCGGCTCGGGCTGCTGCAACTATGGCTACAAGTGCTGCAACGGTACGGCGGGCCCTAATGACGCTCGTGTATGTGTGTTCCAGTGTTAGGGGGGGCTCCTGCGATGCTTCCCGCCGTCGGGCGTACGTTGCGAGGCCAACAGCTGACGTGATCTGCAACTCGTGCTCAGCTCGCTTGTGCGGCGCCGCCTCCTTCATCCCTTGATTGAAGTAATGAATCCAAGCTAACAGGCGCCCCCCTTGGTGCCCCCGGCTGCCACACGGCACGCAGGCGCCTGCATCCCCTCCTACAGCACCTGCTGCAGCGGCGGCGGCTGCTCGTCCGGCGTGTGCTGCGGCTCCGGCTGCTGCAACAGCGGTTACAAGTGCTGCGACAATCGCTTCTGCTGCAGGTCCAGCACCAAGTGCTGCAACAGCGACAGGAAGTGCTGCGACGGCTGGTTCTGCTCGTGGCCGCTTTGCTCGTAGTTACCCGAGGCAGCGCGAGTAGCCCGGGTAGCGCGTTTTATGTGTTTTGTGCGTGTCATGTGTCGTGCGCGAGGCGTGCAGAGCGGCGGCGGGGGCCTCGCCGCTTGCCACCCTTTGCCACCCATCAACCGCTGCGTTACACATACAGGAGCGATAGGTCTTCCGTTTTGCGCGATGATCTAATAATTCGTAAGCCGTTAGAGAAACCCCCGTCTTCCCAAAGTGCTGGGAGCAGGGCGCGTGATCGGCCCGGTTGGCGTATGCATAAGGCGCGCCGCGTACGCGCCAACCCGGGTGCTAGGGTGGCCCCTGCACACGTGTACGAGTCATGTTCGACGCCTCGCGCCTATCGCGCCTTCCGCGCTGGCTGCTAGGAGGGGCCGTTCGGTTGCGCGGAGATCACAGCGCGCAGCCAAAGCGTCACGACCACGTTGGCCCACAGCGTGAGCTGCTACGCCGCGCTGTGGCGCCACACGCGGCCGACCCACCATGGACGAGTTGAAGTCGGTGTACGTGGTGCTCTTCATGCGCTGCCGCGGCCCCGCTGTTGCCCCTTTCTCATGCGCCTGGTCGCCAATGCGTGACTTGTGCTAGGATTATTTGGAGTGCACATACCGTACAGGGCGTCACCATTCAGGCGGAAGACGTAGGCCCCTACCTCGAGCCCGTGTTGCGCGCTTGCCGTACATGCCCATCGGCCTGCTGTGAGAGGAAACGTGCGTGTACTGCAATGACGCGCTGCGCGTTTATGCCTTCTATGCTAGTGTCAGGTGCATGTAGATGACTGCCATAGTAAGATGCCGCTGGTGTGTATGTTTGGTGGTTTGTTCGGAGTGATGCGCCAAGCACGCGCGCGCTAGCAGGGGACCCGGCCCCCGGCGCCTGTACATGTGTCCTATCATTATCTTAGAGTGTCTGCCGCAAGCATTCGTGCGAGCTATGTATGACACACGCACACATGAGCCGCCGGTTGCAAAGCCGGACGCCACGCTAGCGGCAAATGTGCTAAGATCAGGATGTCTCTGCCGCTGGATGGGGCGTCCCCAGGATGGACGGATGTGCATAGCGCTAGCGGTCAGTACAGAGGGTCCCTTCGTGCGGTGTTACGCGCGCGGCGTTGATTGCCTGTATGTGTGTCTAGCAATTGCGCTGTGGTTAGACTGGGTTGGAAGGTCTGTCCTGTCGGTCAGGCCCGCATAGAGGAGCAGGCCCGGCCGTCGTTGGCGCGGCGGGCGTCAGGGCGGGGGCCGCTCAGGCCGCTCCAACCTGTGCAGTTGATTACGGCAGCTTGTGGCATTGGCGGCCCACGCCAGCGGACACCTGCGGACACAACCGCAGCTCGTGCGCGATGCTTTGCTTTGATTTGTCACACTTGTCTTTGCATGTAACGGACCATGCAACAGACTACACAACATGTCCCAGCCAACAGGAAGGTGCGTCGCGTCATACGTAGCGAGCCGCGCCGCCTGGTGCCACACACGCACCGTCGAGACCCAGCCCTTCAGGCCACGGGGCCCGTCCTCGCGGCCGTGTCCCCACTTGCTGCCGTCCACTGCAGGATACAATAGGTCTCCTAGCCAGCCTGCGGCGCCATGAGTGTCTGGCTCCGAACACATGAAATAGTCGCCAGCCTCCATCTTCAGGGGGAAGAGATCCCCCCTGCCGGTTCCCATCGATCCCCGGCCTTACTCATGATCACTTTCACTCTACCATCACTTCCTACGCACTGAGTATGGGCGCCTTACCGCCTCCTCTCCACTGTTGACGGGTTTGGGCTTGGGGATAGGTGCTCTTCCCTTATTTCCATTCTGCGCGCCGCAACATTATTGGCATGTTTGTGCCTCCCTGTCAGCCCTTGGGTAGGGGGCTAAGGTCTCCAGGGTGCCGTGACGATCCTGACTGGGGCAGCACTCGCTCACAACCAGCAACCTGACTCTTAGCATAGATCCCAGCTTATGGCGGTCGGAGTCTGTCCGGGCGTTAGGGGCATGCACAGCAAGCCACACAAGGGTCCCGCGGGGACGCGGGCGTACGACGGCACGGTACAACGTTTGCGTCATCAAAGTTGCCATGGTGTGGCTTGGCTTTGGAAGTGCCGGGGCCGTGAGGGCCGTGTAGGGCGTGATGACGGCGGCCAGCGCATGCGCATGACATGCAGCATGGCAAGGTGGCTGCCAACGCCCGAAGTGCTTGCCGTTAGTTCCGTTGCACCCTCAAATCATAGCGTATAGCTGGTAAGCTTCGGCGGCAGTCTAAGCCCGTGTGCCAGCTGGTCGCTGGGCGCTGGCAGAAGTCGGTCGCGCGCTTGCGGGGAAGCCGCTGGATCCAGCCCGTCCGGGATCCAAAACGGCCAGCGACGCAGTTCGCTGCCCACGCGCTCGCCGACTTGTAACTCAAGTAAACAACCTGCTAATCATTGTGAATCGCAGCCGCTTTCACTATAGAAAGCAGGCAACACGAAGTAACCGCAGCTCGGCGGACTTTGTCCAGTTGCATCGTCGTCAGGGCCATCAGCCATGTGCAGTCTACAGATATAGTAGGGCCGAACCCCAGACACCCGACAGCGCGTGAACTCCAGCGGCGATGGCCGCCTCGAGCGACGCCGGGTGGCAGGACACAGTCGCGACGGTAAGGCAGCGCAACCGCTAAACAATGTGCCCTGAGTTGGAGCGCTTAGCAATAGCCTGGCGCGCCTCGACGGCTGTTCGCAGCGCCTCGAGCTGCATGGAACAAAGTCTTGCCGCATCCTTTGCCTGCATTGCGCCTACCTCGGTTGCAGTTCTGCGTAAGCATAGGTGTCCAGTTCGGCTTCCAGACCTTCACAGCGCGGGTAGGTCGGCGAGCTGTCGGGCGACCGCTGCCTGGCTGCCTGGTAGCTGCGGCCGCCGACTTTGCCAGATACCCCTTGGCCTCCCATTCGAGCACAGCTTGCTGGTCTCCCCCCAACCCCCACCCCATGGACTCAGACTGCTACCGGAGATGAGCAGTCGCCAGACCGCCGCCTGTACTTCCCCTCTACCGTCTTCGTGGCAACAGATAGCCTGGCCGCGGCGCTGCGGGATGTCGGCAGCCGCACTAGCGTCAACGGTACGGAGCCGCACGGAGTACCTCTCGCCCGCATTCCACCTCAGACCCACGGCCGTTCCCTTGCGCAACGCACTACGCTCATCCTCATCCCAACCTGCATGCATCCCATATGATCCGTTTCCCATCCCGCGCCTGCTGTTCCGCCCCGGTGCCGCAGCCGCGACCGGCCTGCAGCCCGACATCGCGGCCCTGGCCTGCGCCGCTCGCGCGCTGCACGGCAACATCTTTGCGGCCTACGCCACTTGGCTCAAGGCCGCGCGACTGCGGCCGCCAAAAGGCCGCCCCGCGCGGGCGCTGCCAGACGCTGAGTCGCTCACGGTTGAGCTCGCGGTAGGTTTCTATTCCGCCTCACCTCGCCTCGCCTCGCCTCGCTCCGCACCGCACCCTCGGCCCATCATCCCGGCACGGCACGCCCGGGTGCCTGGCTCCCACCTCGCGCGTGACCGGCCGCGTCCTGACCCCTGTACGGCAACACGCCCCCCGTGCGGCGCCCCCTGCAGGACCTGTCCCTGTACTGGCTCATCTACTGCGAGGCCGCCAACCTCCGGCACACCCCCGAAATGCTGTGGTTCATCTTCTACTGCGCCCAGCGCTCCTGGCAGGCCAAGCAGGTGCGCATGCCCAGGGCTACTAAGCCGGGTGTAGGTTGCGACGTCATAGGCTTCATGGCGCCGTGTGCAAGTGCCCCCTCCATGCAAACTCACACCGCCCGCTTGCCGTTCGTGTCCCGCGTGTGGCTCTCCCGCTCCCACAGGTCATCGCCCACCTGCGCCTGCACCGCGAGGCGCTGGCCGCACAGCCGCAGCAGCCCTGGCTGGCGGCGCTGGGGCCGGGACTGCCCGCAGCCATCAAGGTACGTGTCGCACTCGGGTGCATGAGGCGGCCCTGCGCACGCGGCGACAGCGCCGCATCGCAGCCGGCAGCGGGCCCGCCTCCGTTGCGCGGCGGCCTGCCCTGCAGCATGGCACGAACCCAACCGTACCCGCTCGCTGCCCGCTCGCCCGCCCCTTGCCTCAACAGGAGCTGCACCGGCGCTACCGCCACTCGCTGTGCGGTGGCGGCAAGGAAGAGCGCGGCCACGCATCCGTGCTTCTGGGCGAGGCGACGCTGCGAGGCGCGCTGACGGCGGCGGAGCTGGTCAGCTGCTCCGTCGGCACCGCCAGCGACGCCGCGGCCTCCATCGCGGCGGCGGCAGCTGCCGGCGGCGCCGCCAACGACGACCGCGCCGCCATCCGTGTCACGGTCCTGGCGGACGGCTCCCTGTCGCTGCCGTACAACGCGACGGCGACGCATGGCGGCGGCGTCAAGTCGCCGGATAGCGAGATTGACGACGGCAACGACGACGTCGGTGGCGGCGACGTGTGGTCGTCCAGCGGCGGCAGCCCCTCGGATGACGCCAGGACCCAGCGGGACGGCGACTCCTCCGACGGCCGCCGCCGCAGCGTCCGCGACGGCGCCGTCGGCCGCCGGCGCATGACGAGCTCCGGCCTGGCGTCGCCGTCGCTGCCGCTGCCGCCGCCTCTCCCTGCCTTTCCGAAGCGCGCCGCGGCCCAGGCGCCGGCGCCGACGCCGCCGGCCGTCAGCGCCTTCGCCTCTGCCGGCGGCGTCGCCGTGGCTGGCGTCGCGGCCGCCGCCGCCGGCAAGGCCCCGCCGGCGGCGACCCGGGCTGACCGGCTGACGTCCATCGCCAGCACGCCGCTGGCCCCCGCCTGGGACGCGCGTGTGCCGGTTGTCGACTACCCCGAGCTCCTGCGCCGGCTGTGCCCCAATGAGGACGCCGTGGCGGCGTGCCTCGGCGGCGACGGCGACGGCGCGCCTGGCGGCGCCAGCATCGGTGGCGGCAAGGCCCCGCCCGGCAACGCCTTCCTGACGCGGGTGCGGGCCACGCACTACCTGGGTCTTCACTGCGTTGCTGCTGTTCGACCGGGGCTGGGGCTCCGCTTGTCACTATCAGCACATCCCACCCTTCCCCTGGCCCTCTCGTCCCCTCATCAGGTGGTGCAACCGCTGTTCCTGTTCCTCAGCGAGCAGATCTACGAGCTGGGTCAGGCCAAGCGCCAGGTACGACGAGTACGACAGCTGGTCCCGCGATCCAGGCCACTTCTCTGCGCTTGCCGCGACGCTGCTTGCCGACGCGCGCTGCCCCGCTGCCGCCCTCCACTCCATCTCAGGGCCTGGAGGCGGCGGTGCGTGTGGGCTACGACGACGTGAGCGAGAGCATGGCGCAACCCTCCATTGTGGCCACAGCGCTGGCGGCGCTGCCCTGGGCTACCGCGGCGCCCGTCATCAGGGCGGCGCCCGCGGCAGGGGCCGCGCCGGGGGCACCGCCGCAGCCGCCGGCTGGCCCAGGGGCCACGGCCGGCCCCGGCTCGAGCGGGGTGCAGGTCGTGGTGCTGCCCCGGGCCGCGGTCAGCGACGAGGAGCTGTACTGGTCCCGCCTGCTGGCGCTGAGTGAGCACGGGAGGGCTGGCAGGGCCGCAGCACCCGCCGCACTCTAGCATGCCCTCCTGCCGCCGTCCTCCCTGCGAGCATGCAACCCCGTGGGCGGGACCCTCTCGCCGCCGCGCCGCGCCGCTGCCGCAGGCGACCTGCCGTCATCCGGCACGGCCCGCATCCCCTGGCGCGGCGAGATGGCGGCCTACAAGCCCCAGCTGCTGCGCCTGCTGCACGGCGACCCCGCCGACGGATCCGCTGCCGCCGCCGCCAGCCCCGGCGGCGGCGCCGCCGCCGGCGCCAGCTCGGCCGGCGTCTCCCGCCAGCCCAGCGGCGCCGTGCCGGCCGACCCCGGCGACGAGGAGTCGCCCGCGCTCACACGCGAGCAGGCCGCGGCAGCTGCCGCCGCGGCGCAGGCGGTGCCGCCCGAGTCGGCGGCGGAGCTGCGGTCGCTGCGCGCGGCCAACAGCGCCGCCGACTGGTGGGCTCGCCGTGTTCTGCGCAAGACGTTTGTGGAGCACCGCAGCCTGGCAGCGCCGCTGGTGGCGTTCGCCCGCGTGTACCAGTTCCAGCTGCTGTGGTTTTACCTGCTGGCGGTCTGGGTGGGTGCTGCGTGGCGCACGGAGCGGGGGCGGCAGGTCGCTGTGGTGGGCTGGCGCTGGCGCGCGTCTGCGCACCCCTAGCCGCGAGCTCCCTGCGCCGTCGCCTTGTGTTCCCGTCGCCTCACCCTCGGCCCCATGCCTACCCGTACCCCGCAGTCGTGGACGAGCGAGGACGACGTCATGCCCTGGTTTGCGGCCGCCGCGGCGGTGCACTGGGGCTCCAACTGCGTGCTGTGGACCATGCATGTGAGCGAGCCGAGGAGGGGCAGGAGGGAGGGAGACAGCGGCAGGACACGCGACCCCCCATGTGTACTTCCCCACCCCGTTCGGGCTGGACGTTGGCCCAACACCTCACCACCACCGTCCGTTCCTTTCCCGCGCTCACCCTGACAGGCGTTCCTGTCCGCCGGCGCCTCCATGAAACGGGCCAGCGCGGTGATCCCCGCGTACGCCGGCTCGGGGGGCCGGCCGCGGCGCGGCCCGGCCGCGCCCGGCAGCCCGCACGGCCTGGCCTGGTGGCTGGTGCAGTGCTACCTGCTGCTGCTGTGCTGGGGCACGCTGGGCGCTGGGCTGTACATTGCTTACGTGGTGTGGCCCAAGCACGCCTTCTACGGCCTGCAGGTACGGCAGGGCGGCTCGCGGTACGACAGGAGAATGTACGGCAAATTCCTGTACGCTTGCTGTGTAACAACGGCTAGAGTCGTTCCCCTTGCACCTTCCATCGCAGTGCTACGACCTGTACTGGGGCCACTCATGCTACTGGTGGATCGGTGAGCACACTTGGCGTCTTTGACTGCCGGCCGTGGGATTGCGGAGCAGCATTGCTAGTCCGGGGGCGCAACCGCGTCCTCGAGCGCTTTGCTCAGCCTCACCCCGGCCGCATATCCCCTCGCCCGTCACCGCCCCTCAGCCGTGGGGTATGGCGGTGTCGTCTTCCTGTACGAGGTGCTGTACCGCCAGCTTAACCTGGGCGGCTACGCCAGGAGCCACCTGTACGACAGCCTGCTGCGGCTGGCGGGCGGCGGCGGGATGGCGGGCGGCAGCCCCAGCAGCGCCTCGGGCGCCGCCTCGCCGCTGTACGACCCTTCCGTATTCCTCCGTACGGGCCCCAAGTACCTCCTCGGCAACGCCGCGCTGTGGCTGGCGGCGCTGGCAATCAAGTTCGCCATCGACTACTACGTCCTGGTACGGCAACTTGCGACGCACGCTTACACTCACGGCATCAGCTGTCGGGCAGCCCTGTTGCATGCATGGCCATGCTCCCGCCGCCGCCCACCCACACCACGTACCCTTTCCCCTCCCCGCCCTCCTCAGATCCGCCCCGCCGGCCCCCGGCTCCGAGAGATCCTGGCCACCAACGCCCTGGCCTGGTCGGTTCACATCCCCTGGGCCTGGTGGCCCCAGGGCTGGCCCCGCCACCTGGCCATAGACCTGGACCCCTCCATGGCCGCGGCGCAGGTGCGGGGCGGCGGCCAGCAGGGTGCTGCCAGCAGGTGCTTCATGGCTTCGTCCCCTGCCCCGGACCCCGGCTCCCGGACCCGTGGGTCCCGACCTGACCCCCCGGCCTGCCGATACCCGCCGCAGGTACTGGTGCTCTTCCTGCTGTCGCTGGTCACCACGGGCGTCGGCGTGAGTGGCGGCTGCGTCGCGGCCTGGTCACCAGAGGCCCGCTGCTGCAGCTGCTGCCAGCCAAGGGGTGGACCTGCGCGCCGGGCCCCACCGCCGGGACCCTCAGGCCTCCTCCGGCCCCACAACCCCAAGCCTCACGCCTCCCTCCCTTCGCCCATCGCCTCCCTTCCGCCCGCAGTATGCCGTCGCCTGCGCGGTGTTCGGCGCCATGCAGGGCGTGCGGCAGGGCGTGGGCTCCATCCGCCACTGGGGCCACATCCGGGCGGGCTTCCACCGGGTGCAGAGGGCCATGCACGACAAGCTGCTGTGCGCGTGAGTGGCCGTTGGGCGAGGGGCATCCGAAGTGGGCCGTGCAGAGACTGTTGCTAGATAGACGCCGTTGTACGGCGATCGAGGTTGCAGCAGCGTCCGTGCGTCAGTGGCGCCGCTTGCTGGATGCTGGCACGTTTCTTGAGGCCCCTCTCGCTCACGACCGTCCCCCGGTGCCTTCGCCTGTCCGCCCGCAGCGAGGATCCCCGCCAGGCCGCCCCTGCGCCGGGCGCCGGCTGCTGGTGGCCGCTGCGGCCGCTGGCGGCGCTGCTGCGCGGCATGTGGTGGCTGGCGGCGCTGCCGTTCCGGGCGGTGCTGGCGGCGCTGCGGGCGATGGGCTGCTGCGTGGGGCGGCCGCGTGACGACGAGCCGCGCAGCTGGGAGACGCGCGAGGTGCGACCGGGGCTGCTCCTGAGGCAGTAAGGCGCCTGCATCGCTGCAATCACGGTTTCACGCGCCGCGCCGATTCTGTCGAAGCGTCGACGGCTCATCTCGATGGGCCCCATCGACCCTATCGGCTTCTTGTCTCGACGGACGGCTGCCGCCCCACAGGAGACGCTGTCCATCACGGCCCCCTTTTGGAACGCTGTGGTGCGCTCGCTGCGCGGCCGCGACCTGCTGAGCGACCGCGAGGCGGCGGCGCTGTCGTTCGCGGCGGTGTGCCTCAGCCCCGCGGCCATGATGGCCACGTGGCGCCGGGAGCGCGAGGCGCGCGAGGACGGTGAGGCCGGCATTCTCGCGGCGGGTGTTTGTGTGGGGCGCCGTCAGGCATCTTCTGTGGGAGGGCCCAGGTGCCGGTCTGCTGCTGCTCGCAACACACCGTCTTACCTGACCTCCCTTGGGGCGCCCCCCTGCGTGTGTTCGTAATAATCAACATAGCCCGTGTGTGTGTGTGTGTGTGTGTGTGTGTGTGGTCATGCAGGCACGGGCGGACGCAGCGCTATGGCGCGCACCGGCAGCGCGGGCACGGGCGGCGGCCCCCGCGAGACCTACCTGCCCCCGGTGGCGGTGTTTGTGGCGCAGATACCGCAGCTGGTGCTCAGCGGCTCGGCCGCCACCGGCGAGCAGCTGCAGGTGGGGCCGCGGCCGCTGCTGCTGCTGCTGCTGCTGCTGCTGCTGCTGCTGCTGCTGCTGCTGCTGCTGCTGCTGCTGCTGCTGCCAAGCTGACGGGCCCTGGTCCACCTCTCCTGATGTTCGTCCTTAACATGAAACCTGAGTCACACGTACTTCATCATGTCCTGGCATGACGTACCACGCCCATGCCGCACGGCAGGTCCTGGAGGAGGCCTACCTCTACCTGCTACACCTGCTGGTGGCGGTCGGCGCCATCCCCAGGGCGCCGCCGGCGCTGGGGCCCGACGGCGCCGCCGCCGCCGCCGCCGCCGCCGCCACCTCGACCGCCATCCCGGCCGCCGCCTACTGTCCCGACCTGCACAAGGACAACTTCCACCCCGACCGCTTCCGGTCCATGCGCCCCGCCGCCGCCAACCACAGCACGCTGGTGGCGCGGCGCGAGCTGCTGGGGGCTGTGGTGGCGCTGGTGCGGGCGCTGGGCGAGGCGGGCAAGGTGAGCGGCGGCTGCGGGGCGGGCTGCGCGGCTGCTACACGTGGCACCACCACAGTGCTCGCGCTGCCCAAGGTACTCGCTCTGAGTAAGCCCTGTCGTTGTATGTTGGCCAACTCTGCCGCTGCCCGTGCCCCTCGCTCGCTCGCTCGCTCCCCACACACTCAGGTGTACAAGGATACCGCGGCCGCCGTAGCCCAGGCGGCACAGGGCCTCGCCCCCGCCAAGGCGGGCGCCGCTGCCGCGGCCTCCCGCTCCCGGGCCGTGGACAAGCTGTGCATGGCGCTGCACGGCGTGGCGAGGACCATGACGCAGGTGGGGGTGGGCAGGCGAGCCAGGCAAGGCGAGCCGCTGGGCCGAGCAGCCATCAGCCGCTCAGCTGCTGGAGGAGCTCAAGCCCATGCAACGCCGCGCCAGCGTCTCGCCCGTCACCCCATCCCGACGCCCCTGCACCCTCCGACCTCCCTCTCCCCCGCCGCCGCTCTTCCTCTCAGATGCCCGACTTGCCCTGGGCCGTGGGCAGTGTGGCCAAGCGCGTGGTGGTACGGCAGCACTTCCACCAGGCCCCCGTCAAGGCCGCGCTGCACGCCGGCCTGGGCGGCCTGGTTGCGTCCTGCCGCAACAACGCCACCGCCTGGGGCCAGGAGCACGTGCCCGGCTACGAGGACTTCGCAAAGGTGCGGCTGGCAGGGCTCGGTTGGCTGGGGGTGCGGCACACGCTGCGGCCTCCTCGACGATACGCTGCCGCTCACGGCTCCTACCTCGCCTCCCTCCTCCTCTCCGCCCATGATCTCGCGCCCGCAGGTGTCCTCGTGGCTGCTGGCCATCCTGCGGCCCACCGACGAGGGCACCGCGCCCTCCAACCCCGAGGCCGTGGCGCTGCTCGCCGAGTTCTGCTCCGGACTGCTCCATCCGGACCTGCCCAAGGGTAGGCACGTTGGTCCTGGGCCCCAGCGGCGGGCTGGTCGCCTACCACCGCACGGTGGCCCCCCACACGGCGCTCGCTCGGCCTGGTCGGTCCCCGTCGCCTCCCTCGCCCTCCCCAACCCTCCCCTCCTCCTCTGCCCACCGTGTCAACCGCCCCCCAGCCCCCCGTGTGGACTGCATGCGCTCCGTGTCCACGCTCATCCCGCACTACCAGGAGACGGTGCTGTACGCGCTCAGCAGCGACGACGCCAGGTGCGGCGGGGGAAGGGGAGGGCGGCACTGAGAGAATCGGTGGCGGGCGCTTGCGCAGTCGCTGTGTGTCCTGAGCCTTCTCTTTCCTCACCTCTTTTTGCACCCCGCTCCCCCCCCTTAGGCGTGTGCTTGAGCGCGACGGCGCCGGCTCGCTGGAGGGCTCCCTACCCGATGACGAGGTGGGGCCGGCAGGTCCATGGGGGCCGCCAATGATCCCCCCGCGATTGCCGGCACAGCGTAGCATGGCATTCGTGCCTCCCTCTCACTCTCCCTATTGCCCCCACCTCTTCTCGCCCGCTTCTGTCGTCACGCCTCCGCCCAGGTCCTGTTCAAGACTGACGCCGGCTCCCCCTCGGAGCTGCTCACCTACTTGGTCTCCGAGTTCCCAGACGACTTCCGCAACCTGCTGGAGCGCTGCCGCGCGCTGGCGCCGCTGCCCAAGGGCGAGCAGCCGTACGGCCTGGACGACTTCCTGCCGTACGGCAGGCTGTACGAGCACCGCGCGCAGCTGCTGCTGTGGGCGTCGTTCCGGGGCCAGGTGCTGGCGCGCACCGTGGACGGCATGAGCATGTACCGCACCGCGCTGGCGCTGCAGGTGGGGCTTTGGGGGTACCATATCTTGTACTACAATAAAAATCGTGTAATATTATAGGCGGGGTTTGTGTGATGGTGGTCGTCTGGCTGCGTGTGTTGGGACGGGCGGCACGCCGGATGCTGCTGATTCGCACTCGGGATGCGCCGTGGGATGCTGGGCCGCGCTCTGTGCTGCGCCCAGCCCCTCGCTGCCAACCTCCTCCCTCCCCCTACCGCAGGCGGTGCAGGACGCCATGACGCCGTCCCGCCGCCGGTCCGGAGCGGGCGGCGGTGCCGGGGCGCTGGGCGGCCCGCTGCGCCTGAGCGGCGTGCAGCGGCTCATGGTCCGCGGCATTCTGAGGGTGAGCAGGCCAGGCGGCCAGCGCGAGGCACGCCAGTGCGCGGCTTTCCCACGCCCACGCCCCTCCCTGTGTCTGTCCTCGACGCCGCCTGTCCCGACTCTTCCTCGCACGCCCTCCCTCGCTCTCACCCAAGCTCATTTTCCCTCCCACCTAAAGGACTCGGCGCTGTGTGTGGAGGAGCTGGTGGCTCAGCTATGCGATGTGGTGCCGGGGCTGGGGCCCCTGCTGGACGACAAGTACGGCCTGGTGGTGTCCAGCCAGGTGGGAGACGCAGCACGAGCACAGCCGGACGGGCGGGCGTTGGACTCGGACGGGGCGCCGGACCGCAAGCATGCGTGTCTGTTTTAGCCCCCGTGTGTGAAACCCTGCTCCCTCCCCTCCCCTCCCCTCCCTGCCCGGCCACGGCCCCAGGTGTTTGCCAAGCTGGCGGCCTCCCGCTCGCTGTCCGACCGCTGGCGCTCGCACGGCATCGCGCTGCTGGCCTCTCGCTACCCGGCGCTGCGGGTGGCCTACCTGGAGCAGGACGGGCAGCCGCTGTGCCTATTCAGCGCGCCCGACTTCAGCTTCCGGGTGACGCACCAGGTGGGCAGAAGGGGAGGGAGGGGAGGGGGGGAAGCGTGTGTGTTTTGACACGGGCTCGGTGCAGGGTCTGGATTGAACCGCTCGCCTCAATGCCATGTGGCAGCCAGTGATGTCTCCATACCTGCACTCAACTACCCTCACTCAGGCGAGCGTGCTGGTGCGGGCCATCCCCGTGGAGGAGGAGCTGGCGGCCCGGCGGGCCGCCCGCGCCGCCGCCGGTGCTCCCTCGGGCGCCGCCTCCACCGCCGCCACCTCCACGCCGGTTGGCGCGCTGGCGGCCGGCGGCGCCGCTGTTTGGTGGCCCGCGGGCCCAGGCAGCGTTGACGGCTGCAGCGTACTCGACGGCGACGGCGCCGCCAGCAGCGACGACGACGAGGACGGCGGCGACGGCTGCGACGACGGCAGCGGCTGCGGCGCCGTTGACCCCGGGGCGGTGCTGCGGCGCTGGCGGCGCCGCCACTTGCTCAAGCACCTCAAGGCGGCCGAGCTACAGGTGCGGCCCCGATGCTTGGGCGGTCAGTGTGGCTCGGTTGCCTCTGGCCTGCACACAACCCTGTCCAAAGGCCTACAACCCCGTCTCCTTCACTCCTTCACTCCCCTGTCCCCTGCGCCCTCAGGTGCTGTACCGCACCGCCCTGCCCGTCAACTACTACGACACCTCCGCCAGCGGCGCGGGCGTCATCCTGGGCGAGGGCAAGCCGGAGAACCAGAACACCGCGCTGCCGTACTGCCGCGGCAGCCTGCTGCAAACCATCGACATGAACCAGGACAACTGCCTGGCGCAGGTGACGGCGAAGCGGGGAAGGAGAGGGGCAGGGACGGGGGAGGACGGGGGAGGAGCAGCGGTGGACCCACCTCCAGCCTGCAGCTCCTGTGCCTTGTGTGCGCTGTGGTGTCTCACGCGTTCCTCCTCCTCCCGCCCCTTGCGCGCCCCGCCTCCCCCCGCCCTCCGCAGGCCTTCAAGCTGCGCAACGCCACTCGCGAGTTTGAGCCGCTGGGCCCAGGCCGCCAGCAGCAGCAGGTGGCTGTGCTGGGCTACCCAGAGTGGATCTTCTCCAACAGGTGAACCGGGGCCTGCCGCGGTTCAGGCCGTGCGCTGGCGGCTGGCGGGCGACCCAGCAGGCCCTCAGCCCCGCCCTCCCCTGGCACCCCTGCCGGGCCTTACCCGCCCTTACCTGCGTCCCCTCCCATTTACCCCGTCCCTCAGGTGCGGCCTGCTGGCTGACCTGGCGGCCGCCACGGAGCGCACCTTCGGCACCCAGATCCAGCGGGTGCAGGCCTACCCCAGTGAGCACGGGGCTGCAGCACAGCCATCTGGGCGGAGGGGGAGTGGGCCCAGGGCGAGTGCGCCACTTGGGGAGCGACGTGGCCTGGACCGGCCCCGCAGTGCCGTTGCCACCCGTCCATGACACCCGTTGCCGCGCGCCCCCATTGCCCACTCGCCCGCCCCTCCCAACAGGCGCGGCCCGCGCCCACTACGGCCACCCCGACCTGTGGAACAAGCTGTTCTCCATGACGCGAGGGGGCGTGTCCAAGGCTAATGCGGTGCAGCACGTGTCCGAGGTGGGCGGGCTGGCCGTTGGGGATTGCTGCTTGCGGGTGAGCGGTTGAGGTCTGGACATCGAGGGTGGGATGGACAACCGGCGCCAGGTTGTGATGCGATTGGGCTCGTGCTGGGCTTGGGACCCGAGCTTGCTGACGCTGCCCCGTCCTCAACCCCACCGTCACCCTCCAGGACGTGTTCGGCGGCTACAATGCGCTCAAGCGGGGCGGGCTGTCCAAGTACGTGTCGTACATCAGCGTGGGCAAGGGCCGCGACATGGGCCTGGACTCCATCCTGGGCTTTGAGGGCAAGGTGAGGGAGGGGCCGCGGAGGGTTTGGGCTGGGGTTGGGCGTGGGGGGGGAAGGGGAGGGGAAGAGCGGCCGGCCGGAGGAGGATGGGGCACGGGGGCTGCGGGAGCTGCGAGAGCGCAGCGCTGATGCTGGCGCCCCTCATGGTGTGCTGCATTGTGTGGCCTTCCCCTCGGCAGATTTCCAAGGGCTGCGCCGAGCAGCTGCTGTCCCGCGACTTGCGCTTCCTGGGCTCCCACACCGACTTCTTCCGCGCCATGAGCCTTTACATGACCATCCCCGGTAAGGGGAGGGGGAGAGGAGAGCGAGGCTGGGCTTTGGGGCCGGCATGGCGGGCAGGAGAGCCGTCCGCAGGCAGGCTGTGTCACCTCGGCCGTCCCCCGCAACTGCGCCCCCTTCACGCCCCCCTCATCCCCCACCTCCTCTCCCTCGCTCCCCAGGCCATTTCATCAACACCTGGCTCACCGTCACCACCATCTGGCTGGGCGTGTGGACGCAGCTGCTGCTGCTGCTGGGCGGAGTGGGCAAGCAGGCTGGCAGGTGCGCACCGCTCTAGGACGACGCGTCGCCCTCGCTCCCAACACCCCCAACGCGCCCCCCCCCGCTGCCCCGTCAACGCCCTCCCCCCCAATCCCCGCAATCCCCCCTTCCTCCCCCTCCTCCTCCGCACCCGCAGCCTGTCCTCTGCCATGGGCGCGGTGCAGGTGCTGCAGCTGGGCACCCTGCCGCTGCTGGGCTACCTCTTCAACATGTGGCTGGAGGGCGGCCTGGCGGGAGCGCTGGCCACCATGGCGAGGCAGCTCATCGGGGGAGGGCTGCTGTTCCACATCTTCAGGTACGTAGGGGTGCGGGGAACAGGCTTACTTGAGACGTGGGGAGGACCTGGACCAAGCACGGTCAACGCAACGCCTCTGCGTTAGGCGCGCTCTCGCGACCTGCGCCGCGCCCGTGGCTCGGCCTCACGCGCCTCACGCCCCTCGCCCTTCCCCTGCCACGCTGTAGGTCCTGCACCAGCGCCTTCCACCTGGGCCGCGCGGTGCTGTTTGGCGGCGCCAGCTACGTGGCCACAGGCCGGGGCTTCAGCCTGCGCCGGAGGACCTTCACGCAGGTGGGGGCCAGGGAGGCATGAGGCATGGGAGCAAGGGGCAGGGTGAGGTGGGGCACGCATCACGAGGGGCTGCGGCGTTCACAGCCCCGACCCCGCGTCATGCGACATCACAGCGCCCCTGCGCCCCGCCCCAACGTCCGCACCCCTTGCCCCTCTCTCCCCTCCTCGCCCCCCTGCCGCCAACTCCAGGTGTGGTCCAACTACTCCCGCAGCCACCTTTACCTGGGGGCCGACCTGCTGACCATGGTGGTGCTCATCCTGGTGGTGGGCAACAACGGTGAGGACGGAGGCGGGGGGCACGGCGACACAGCGAGCGACGGACAAGAGGAGATCCACCTGGGCCCCGGTGCAGCAGCCGCAGCAGACACACGACATCAAGCGCTGACACGCGACGGCACGCACAGCATGCGCACCAACCCGCTCTCCCCTTACCTCCCTCCTCTCTCCCACCCGCACCCCCAGGCGGCAACGCCATGCCGGTGCCCTCGGCCGCCATGTGGTCGCCGCTGCTGGTGGCGGCCTCGCTGCTGGCGGGGCCCTTCTGGTTCACGCCCTTTTTCTTCCGCCTCGCGCCCGTGCTGGAGGACGCGCGCGAGTTCCGGGCCTGGCTGGCGGGCTCCGCGGCGCGCGGCCTGGCCGAGGGCTGGGACTCCTGGAACGCGGGCCAGCTGGCCACTCTGCGCGACGACGGAGGCAACCAGGTGCGGTGGGGGACGGCCGGGGGGCCCAGCGAGGGTGGCGCCGTGATACAGCAGGTCGCGGCCGCCGGCCCTGACCAACACGGGTCTGGGGTAGCCGGGCGGTCGGGAAGTGAGAGGTCCGGCGGCAACCTGGTGCGGTGGGGGAACGCGACTGGGGAAGGCCCGGGGTAGCCTGGGGTAGCCTGCGGTCCAGGGAGCGAAAGGGACGGGCGCGCAGTGCCCGCCTGGCCACGTGCCAACCCTGCGTGCGGCACAAGATGGCCGGGTGGGGCTGGGGTAGCCGGCGGTCTAGGGAGTGCAGGGCTGGACGCGCCCCGCCTAGCCCCGTGCCTGACCAACGACGGCCCTGGCGTATTTCCCCGCCCCAACGGCCCCAACCCCAACCCCGCAGGTCCGCCGCTACCGCTTCTGGAGCACCGCGGCGCTGGTCATCCCGCGCGCCGTGGTGGCGGTGCTGTCGGGCCTGGTGGCGGTCACGGGCGCCACCTTCGGCCTGCCCGACGGCTGGGGCCCCGACCTGTACTGGGTGCTGGGCGGCAGCGGAGCGCTGTGGGCGCTGGCGGCCGCCTCCGCCGCCAGCCGGCGGGCCTACTTAGGCAGCGGCCTGGGCCAGGGCTGGCGCTGGGCCAAAGGGTTGCTGCAGGTGCGGCGGAGGGAGGGGGAGGGAAAGGGGCGGGGGAGAGGGGAGGGAGAGAGGGGGAGCGTGTGCGCCCCCGGCTGGGTGTGGGTCGTGCGTGCCACCCGCTGCTGTTGGTATCAACCCCTCCTGCCGCTGCCCCTCGTCCACCGGCTCAGGTGGTGCTGCTGATGGCCGGCGCGGCGCTGGTGGTGGTCTGCCTCTTCCTCAACAAGCGCGGCGAGCGGTGAGGCAGCAGCGCGAGATTTTGCAGGGCAGAAGGCGGCGGGCAGCGGCACGCAGCGGGCGCTGCGCTCTCGCTCCCCGACACCACGCCCGCGCCCTAACCTTGCTCCTCCTCCCTCCCTTACCCCCCCCACCTCTCGCCTCCAACCCCTAGCTTCTCCGGCGTGCTGGTGACGCTGTACGCCAACTACCAGGTCGCGTCGCTGGTGGTGCGGCTGGCCGTGTGCTGGATGCCCAAGACCATGGCCGCTCGCTCGCTGTCCAACGCCGCCTTCTGCGCCGCCGACCTGGCGCTCGGCACCTGCCTGTGCGCCGTGCTCATCGCCATCTGCTTCATCGGCGAGATCGGCCTCATCATGCTGGACCGAGTGCAGACGCTGGTGCAGTTCAACGACCGCTACAGCCACTCGGCAGCGGCGCGGCGCTACAACGACGACCCGGCGGCTGGCGGCGGCGGCGGCGGCGGCGGCGGCCTAGCTGCCGCCGCCGCGGCGGCGCTGCGCCGCCGCATCCCCAGCAACCTGACGCCCACCGCGCTGCTGACCGCCGGCGGCGCCGCCGGCACCGGCCTCATGCCCGGCGGCACCGGCCCTCCGTCGGTGCTGGGCGGCTGGGTGAGCCCGGGGTACCGGGCCGGCGGCGCCGCGACGCCGGTCTTGTCGTACGGCGGCGCCGCCGCCGGCGCAGGCCCCCGCGGCGCCGTCAGCTCTGGTGGCGACCGCGTCGTTAGCCGAGCGACCTCGGTGGCGGCGCCGCTGCGTCTTGACGTGCTGCAGGCTCCGTCGGTGACCTCCAAGGACCTCTCCTGGACTAGCGGCACTACCAGCGCCCTGCAGCAGGGCAGTGCCAAGCATCTCGGGGCACAGCGGACCGGCGGCGCCGCCAGCAGCAGCGGCAGCAGCGGCGCCGTGCCGCCGGTGGCGGCCTTCTTCGAGTCCGCCCCAACGGCGCCTCCGCGGCTGCCGGCGGCCGAGGAGTGGGAGCTGGTGGCGGTGGCGGCCGCCGAAGCGGCCCTGGCCAGGGCACACGCGCAGGCGCCGCCGCCGCTCCAGCAGCAGCAACAGCACCAGCAGCAGCAACAGCAGCAACAGCAGCAACAGCAGCAACAGCAGCAGCCGCAGGATCCCATGCAGCTGCCGCCACCCGCACTCGCGTGGGCGTCGTCCCGGCCCGGCACCTCTGCCTCCGCCGCACCTGTTGCGGCGGCGCAATCTGAGGCCGCCGCGGCGGGCTCCGCCCCCGGCCGCTGGGCCGTCGCCGCCGGCGCCGCGGTGCCGCCGGTCGCCGGTGGCGACAGCGCCGGCCCCGTGCGGCCCCGCCAGGGGCCGCGGCCGGTGTCTGCCGCCACCGCCGCCGCGCCGACGGCCGGCAGCCGCCTGCCGGCCCGGATGTGGAGCGCTGGCGGCGACGCCGCGCGCGGTCGGGAGCAGGTGCCGCCGGCCCGCGCCGCCGTGGTCAGCGTGGGGCCCGCCGGCGGCCGGTCGCGCATGGGCAGCAGCGATGGCGGCAGCGCCTCGTTCGCGGCGCCGCCGGCTGCTGCGGTGGCTGATGGCGCGCTGTCTGGCTGGGTGGCCCCTCGGTCCGTGCCGTTCGAGGGCGGCCGCGGCACCGAAGGCGGCCCCCGGAACCTCTGAGAAAGGGGTTCAAGGGAGGAATAGAAAGTGGTTGAGGGCGAGGATGTGTGTGTGTGTGGGTGGGGACGGCGGCAGCTGCGGGGGCCGTGGTAGCGGCGCGAGGGCCGCGGGGTGGGGGGCCGGCGGCGCGGGGTGTAGGGCGGAGTGCATGCGGGGGTTAGTTCCGTGCCAGTTCCGCTGCGGCCACCTGCCATGGATGGGCGGCAGCAGCATAGATGGAGCGACGCGACGAGCATTCATTCGTTCCGTACTATGTGTCATAAGCGCGCGATGACGCCGCTGGGCAGCGTGACGGCCCAAGTGGCCTCGAGGGACTAGCGCTGGCGCCGTACATTGCTGTGTGCGCGACCACGACGGGCTGGGATCTTGGACACGAATGACCCTGCACACTAGCCCTTTAGCTGCAGTAGCTGGAGTGAGCGATCGATGCTGCTGCCTATGGATGGGTGACCCACTCTACGTGATCCAGTAGCTGCTGCGAGTAGCGCCAAAGTGCCGCTGCGTGATGAGCGCCGTACCTGCCTGCGCAAGGCTGCGCAGTAGCTCACTAGTTATCGCCGTCCCCTATTGCGAGCCTCCCCTAGGCGCGTCTTCCTTTGTTCTGCGCGATCTCTTCCTCTAGTCACTATGGTTACATGACCGTCATGTCCTCGTTGTGTTTCAATAGTGCACCTGCTGGCTCCGTCGATGAGCTGTGTCTACTGCGCTGGATGCGTCTGTAGCCGCATGTCTTACCTTTCTTCATCTTTGCGACAGATTTCGTCCTTTCGAGCCGCGCATCCGCTTAGCCATCCAGCGCATCACCCTGTACAACGTTCGGTGTAACGCCAGGGTCCTTCCGCCCGCGCGCACCGCTGGCTTGTGGCGTGACGCCACCCTCGTTTGTGCTCGACCCGAGCGCGACGCCTCGCTGGCATGGTTAGCCGGCGGGAGCGCCTGAGCAGCACAGCGAGCAGCGCTGGACGCCCACCCCGCACCCCACGCATACACGGACGACACGCCACAATGCCTGCTGCCGTCACAGGCACCCAACGCGCCACCCGGCGGGTTTGCCCCGCCCTGGCCGCGCACGCGGCAACGCTTCCGGTTGCTGCCGTACACACGGTGTCACAGCAGGTCAGTGCACCGGCGGCTACCTCGGCGTGCAGGTGTGACATCATGTTGTTGGGGCGCGTGTCTTACATGAGGGGCCTCATGTTGTTGGGGCGCGTGTCTTACATGGGGCGCGTGTCTTACATGAGGGGCGCGTGTCTTACAAGAGCCGGCGCCCAGTGCCGTGTCCCGGCTAGGTATTCGAGGTGCGTGGTGCCGGCAGGCAGGCCCGGCCGCAGCCGGCCGCCTACCTCGTGATTCTTTGAGATCGATGTCGCCCCACGCGCACGGCGACTTCGCTGCTACGGAGCTTGCCATGCACAGCGTACCATTCGTTATAAGTATAGTAGGGGCACGCCGCCGCACAGCTATTCATTCAACATGTTCAAGCAAGGTAGCGAAGCAACGCAGTCGCCTTATTACTGCGCCCGGCGGCGGCAGAGCATGCGGGGAACCTGCGGTCGGTATTTGCTCCTAGGGGTGTCACCTACGCTCCCCTGCGCTGCTGCATCATGAGTTACGCACGATGCGATATGGTGTGGATAGCGCCCGGTGCGCCTGCTACGCCATCCGCAAGAGCGATGGCCTCTCTCGCTCCCAGGCTGGCGCGCGGAACTAGAGCGCTATGGTCTCCCCTGGGTCGGCCGGGGCACGCAGCACGCCGCTAATACCGTAGTAGTATCACGTTCGTTGTCTATCTTGTCAGGAACGAACGTCATATGGCGTGTCACGGCGAACACAGCAGCCGCCGCACATGCCATGCGTCACATTATATAGCTAGGCGCATACAGGGCTCCGCGGGTTCCAGGTGCGTGAAGCAGGCAGAGGCGGGGGACAGGGCGCGTAGGGGGCTTCGGCCCTCCTGATCGCCCTACCTCCTAAAATCACAAGCTCGCCGTACACCTATTTCTATTCCTATTTCAGGGGCGGAGGCGGGGCCCGCCCGCGCAATTAAAGCACGCCGCTCCCCTCGCTACCCCTTGCGACCACAGGCTACGAGCACATCGGCCAGGTGCAGAGCCAGCCGTCGCAGCACGTCACGTCGCTGTTGCAGCACTTGGTGCTGGACCTGCAGCAGAAGCGGTTGTTGCAGCACTTGTAGCCGCTGTTGCAGCAGCCGGAGCCGCAGCACACGCCGGAGGCGCAGCCGCCGCCGCTGCAGCAGGTGGTGTAGGAGGGGATGCAGGCGCCTGCGTGCCGTGCGTGCGGCGGCCGATGGCGGGAGCCAAGGGCCACGGGCGGAGGGGGAACACGCGCTTACTCAGCGTGGGTTGCAGACCCCGTGCGTAAGCTGCTGGCATCGTATCACCCCCGCCCAGCCAAGCCTCTGAGCGGGGTGCAAGCGACGGGCAAGCGGCAGGCCAAGATGAGCCTTACCGTTGCAGCACTTGTAGCCCGCGTTACAACAGCCCGAGCCGCAGCAGCTGCCGCTGCCGCACGAGAAGCTGCCGCAGCAGGTGGAGGTGGACGAAATGCAATAGCCTGAGGCAGCGGGGGAGCAAGCAAGCGTCAGGTAGGGTGGGGGGCGGCGGCAGGGGCAAGAGCGCAGACTGCGCGCGGGGCAGACCGCGCGGCCTCCCGCCCGCACGCCTGCTGCCCCTACGTACCGTTGCAGCACTTGTAGCCCGCGCCGCAACAGCCCGAGCCGCAGCAGCTGCCGCCGCCGGAGCAGGAGTAGCTGCCGCAGCAGACGCTGATGGAGGAAATGCAGTGCTGTGGGGGCGGGTGAGGGACGTATGGGTGGGCAATACGTACGAGTGATACGCGAGCCCCATGTACGACAATGGCTAGGTGCGTGACGCATCGAGCCGGCCCCTGCCCCCAAACCGGTTTCTATACCACACGCCGCGGGCGCATGGGTCGTTACGTAAGCGGCTCCCTCCCCCCCCGGCAGGCCCTCACCTGGTTGCTGCTGGTGGAGCCGCAGCACTGGGTCCCCGCGGGGCAGCAAGAACCGGTGAGTGAGCAGCGGCCGCCTGGACGGATGGGATGCATGGGCAGCATAGGGGTGGGGGGCAGGCGTGGGTTGGACCTAGGCCCCTGACGCTGTGCTGGACGGAGTTGGATGCGTCCAGCCCGGGCCATGGGCCGCGCCCTTCAATGCGCGTACCTGCACAGCCGCAGGTGTAGATGCCAGAGGAGATGGTGCAGACCTGGTTGGCGCGCGGGCGGGCAGGCGGGCGGGCGGGCGGCCGCGTTCAGTCGTTCGTTCGGGGTTGGACAGCCGGCAACTGGATTGTCGTTCGTGCTCGTACCATGCAAGATACATGCGTTTCAGCTGACCTGGTTCGAGGACGAGTAGCAGCACCTGGTGCCGCAGCACAGGTCACAAGTGGAGGAGCTGGCAGCACCGGCCTTGGAGGTGGTGTTGAAGGGCCTGTCCTCCTGCAGAGCGCCCGGCTGGTCAGCCGCCTTGCCTTCCGTCTTCTCGCTCGCTGTCGCAAACTTGTCGTTGTTGCCGTCATCAGCCGGCACGGTCTCAGCCTTGGGCGCCGCAGGGTCGGCCATGGGCCTAACTAGCTTGGCATCGGCATCGGGCTGCGGCGCGATGGCGGTTCCGCTCAGCGGGGAACCCGGCAATGGCTTGGACGGGAGGTCGATCCCCTCCATCAGAGTGGATGCCCTCGCGTCCTTGGGGGTGGCAGTGTCGGCGACCGCGCTGTCGCCCAACAGGTCGCGTCGCACGGCATGGGCTTCGGGCTGCGAGTTGGGCGCGGCGGGAAGTATGTCGGGCGCGACTACTGGTTAGTCATCAAGATTACGTGCTATATGGTGTGTGGTCACGCCCTGTGCCTTGTGCAAACAGCTGCCGCGAAAGATCAGCAGCTGCCGGACCTGGCGTGCGGTTCAACTAACGCAAGCAAGCTCAACGAACCCCGCCGACGCAGCCCAAACGATACATCATAGGCAGTTACTATCACGCATCGTGCGTTTCTCGTTAACCTGGCATGGTGAGGGCTGATACATACGGCGGCGGCGCGCGGCGGCGGTGCAACATGGACGGAGTCGCTGAGCGATCATCTTGCCTACCCGTGCGGATGCCAGCCAATGCGTTGACAGGGCCAGACATATTGTCACGGCGACTATGGCCGGGGAGGGGTAGTGCCGGAAGGCTGACATGCTGAGTCGGTCGCGGAACGTCTAAACAACTGTTTCTCAGCAGGAGGAGAATGCGGGTTGAAGTGAAGGTCGTCGCTGTAGATAGCAGGGAGTATGCTTAGAGCGTGTCGCGTGGTTCTATGCCGTAAAGTAAGTCGAGGCGTAGGTACTGGTAGCGCGTTTTTGCCTTGTTGCTTGGCTTGGAGATTGTGACCAAGTAGTTGTTGTCTTGACGATTTGCTGGTCCGAAGCGGCTTTTATGTGCGCGGTTCGATGCCCCGTGTCGGAGCCGCATGGGGCGGCTGACGGTTAGAAGGGCCAGCAGGGGCCACCTCCGAAACCCGGAAGCTCGCCCGACCGGAAGCCCGATAATAAGGCCCGTCTAGCGCCCGAACCGCGGCAGGAACTGCTCCACATCAAGCGGCCACGTCTTGCCGGGAGATCCCTTTTCCTAACGGAGGAGATTATTAATGGAATCGAGTCCCCCGACGACAATTATGGCCCCAAGCGCAGCGCTGTACAGCGTCCTATGAGATATTGATTGCGTGTCGCGGCTGGGCTTTGGCGTGACTTTAGGATGAGGCCCATGCATGCATGCAGCCGTGGTCACGATGTAACATGTTTTTTGGCGTCTGGCATTGCCAAGTGTTTTGTTGCATAGAGCTTGCTTTGAGCTATTCGAAACGCCCCGTGCCTTGGCGTGGGGTGCCCTCTCGGGCGTTCTGCAGCACGAGCGTGGGCCGTTCGTGAAATGCTATTGCAAGTTTTACTCCCTGTGTCGAATGCAAACAATAGGTCCACTTGCCTGCTTCTCCGTGTAGTTGTCGGCTTGGTGAACGCACCTCACTCGGATGACGACTCCCGCGCCGGTCCCGCCGGTCCCGGCAAAGCACCCAGCTTCTCCGCTACTTACCGCACCACTTCTGCCCTGCCTTGATTCATCTTGCTGACCTCTTCTGATCTGCGCTGTTTTGTGCGTGTCGCTTGCATTGCGCACTCGGGCTCGGCCGTTAGTTGCTGCTCTTCCCAGCCTCTGGCCGTCCCAGCTGCGCTGTTGACCGGCGCCAGCCAAGCCTCGGTCAATTCAAAAGCTGACCCGCAAGTCTCAGCCAGGCTGCGGCCCGACAGGCGGCGTGCGTGCGTGGCGCATGTCGCAGGCAGGGTAGGAAGATGACAACTGCGCTCGCGCTGCCCGGCGCGCTCGCGATGCTGATCGAGCTGACCAAATCCATGAACAGCGTCGACACCATCGCGCAGAGCGCCGCATGGCGAGTAACGAGTTCCCGGAGTACCAGCCCTCGCCCGTGGGAAACCCGGCCCCCAGCTCGCACCTCCCCCCTCCTCTCCACCTCGCACGTCCCCCTCCGCTCCAACCCACACTTCCCCCTCCTCCCAGCCCGCACCTCCTCCTCTCCAACCCGCAGCTCTGCATGCCCCTCCTCTCCAGCCCGCACCTCTCCTTCGTCCCCTTCCTCCCCAGCACCAGGGCCATGCCTCATCAACAAGCCAGGGACTCACGTTCCTGCTCCTGGACGTCAGGCTGGCCCAGCCGCAGCAGGCCTTGCCTCTCGTCCTCGACTGCCCCAACCTCCCCCCTCCACAGAGCAACCAAGTTGCACTGATGCTGCCGGCGTCTCGCGACCCGCCCACACGATTCCCTCCCCCTGCTCCCTCCTGGCCACCATTCCCCTGCACCATTGCCGGGCCCGCCCTGGCCGCGCACGCCGCAACGCTTCCGGTTGCTGCCGTACACACGGTGTCACAGCAGGCCCATGCACCGGCGGCTACCTCGGGGTGCAGGTGTGACTTCATGTTGTTGGGGCGCGTGTCTTACTAGTCTTACATGAGGGGCGCAAGAGCCGGCGCCCAGTGCCGTGTCCCGGCTAGGTATTCAAGGGGCGTAGTGCCGGCAGGCCCGGCAGCAACCGGCCGCCTACCTCCTGTCCCTCGTTTCATCGCCTGCATGATCGATGTCTCCCCACGCGCACGGCGACAGGCTTCGCTGCTACGGAGCTTGCCATGCACAGCGTACCATTCGTTATTGGTGTGGTAAGGGCACGACGCCGCACAGCTATTCATTCAACATGTTCAAGCAAGGTAGCGAAGCAACGCAGTCCCCTCATTACTGCGCCCGGCGGCGGCAGAGCATGCGGGGGACCTGCGGTCGGTATTTGCTCCTAGGGGTGTCACCTACGCTCCCCTGCGCTGCTGCATCATGAGTTACGCACGATGCGATATCGTGCGGATAGCGCCCGGTGCGCCTGCTACGCCGCGCCATCCGCAAGAGTGATGGCCTCTCTCGCTCCCAGGCTGGCGCGCGGAACTAGAGCGCTATGGTCTCCCCTGGGTCGGCCGGGGCACGCAGCACGCCGCAGATAGTATCACGTTCGTTCGTTATCTATCTAGTCAGGAACATCATCTATCGGGCGCGTCACGGCGACCACAGCAGCCGCACATGCAATGTGCCATGTATAGGCGCACGCAGGGCGGGGGGCCGCGGGGTGCAGGGGAGGCAGGAGCGGAGGGCCACCGCAAGCAAAGCCAAGCCCGGCACGCCACTCCCCTCGCAGCCCAGGGTAACTACGAGCAGAGCGGCCAGGAGCAGAACCAGCCGTCGCAGCACTTCCTGTCGCTGTTGCAGCACTTGGTGCCGGACTTGCAGCAGAAGCGGTTGTCGCAGCACTTGTAGCCGCTGCTGCAGCAGCCGGAGCCGCAGCACACGCCGGAGGAGCAGCCGCCGCCGCTGCAGCAGGTGCTGTAGGAGGGGATGCAGGCGCCTGCGTGCCGTGTGGCGGCCGCCGATGGTTCCCAAGGGGACAGGGGCCGGGGGCGCACGCGCTTAGCGCCAGGCACGACAGACCAGCGCCTGCCAGCCATTGTCATATCATAACCCCACGTACAATGGACACGTATGCCAAGACGCGCCTTACCGTTGCAGCACTTGTAACCGTAGTTGCAGCAGCCCGAGCCGCAGCAGCTGCCGCCGCTGCCGCACGAGAAACTGCCACAGCAGGTGGAGGTGTACGAAATGCAGTAGCCTGAGGCAGCGGGGAGCGAGTGGGAGGTAGTGTGGGGGGCGGTGGCAGGGGCAAGAGCGCAGGCTGCGCGCGCGGGCCTGAGCCCGGCAGCTCGACGGCGCGCAGCTTGTCGTGGCTTCGTACGTTGACGCATGAACTAGAAAAGGGAGGGCGGCGAGCTGCCACCGCTGACTGCGTGCGCTGTCCGTCGGTATGTCGCAATCCGCCCGGCTGGCCGCACTGCTCAGGGCCCTCCCGCCCTCCTGCTGTCCCTACCGTTGCAGCACTTGTAGCCCGCGTCCCATTAGTGCCTTACCGTTGCAGCACTTGGTGCCGGCCGGGCAGCAGCCCGAGCCGCAGCAGCTGGCGCCACTGGAGCAGGAGTAGCTGCCGCAGCAGACGCTGGTAGAAGACATGCAGTGCTGCGGGAGCGAGGAGGACAGGCAGAGGGGGGGGGGAAGAGCGGCAAAAAAGCGCTGATGTTGTTGCACGTCATGTTCGGGACTTGAATGCTTGCTCCCACGCCCCTTTTCTGGACACTGGCTCAGTGGCTCTGCGCCGTCGGCCCCGGCCCCTGGCGGTGTCAATGCATGGTGTGCATTGGAGGCTCCGCCTCGGTAGGTACGTAGGCCCTCACCTGGTTGCTACTGGTGGAGCCGCAGCACTGGGTCCCCGCGGGGCAGCAAGAACCGGTGAGGGAGCAGCGGCCGCCTGGGCGGATGGGATGCGGTGGCAGCTTAGGGGTGGGGACAGGCGTGGGTTGGACCTTGGCCCCTGACGCTGTGCTGGACGGAGTTGGATACGTCCAGCCCGGGCCATGGGCCGCGCCCTTCAATAAGCGCACCTGCGCA
>BDDC01000958.1:0-32093 GCA_001662425.1 Chlamydomonas sphaeroides | reverse complement strand
GGCACGGGGGCACGGGGGCACGGGGGCACGGGGGCACGGGGGCACGGGGGCATGGGGGCATGGGGGCATGCAGTTGCGTAGCCCGAAGCCAGGCACGCCGGGTGGTAGGTTGCTAGGTCGGGGCAGGCTCGCTGCAGTGCTCACCGCTCCAGGAAGAGCACGTGCAGGATGTAGGAATCGCCGGTACGGAGGACCACCACATCCTTGCGGACCAGTGCCGAGTCGGGCGGCCGGAAGGCGCCGTACACCCGCTGGTAGGCCGCCTGCGGTGGGTGCATGCGGGTGGGGATGGTCGGGGGCGGACAAGGGGCAAAGGGTTGGCAAGAGCACGGTACCCCAGTGTGCGGGCGCCGGCCCAGCAGCCCCACACACGGCTGCAAGGTGCGGCGGCTCGCCTCCCTGCCGCCCCCAAACCTCGCATCCCTTGCCCCCACCTCTGCCGCCTGCGCCGGGCACTGCGAGGCCAGTGAGTAGGCGCCGCAGTTGATGGGCAGCCCGTCGCGGGACGTCCTGGGGCGAGGAGAGGCGGGGCGGCGGGGGCAGGGTGGGATAGGTGATGAGCAGCAGGTGGGTGGGTGGGTGGGGCGGCGCAGCCACGTCAGCCCACCTGCACACTTTGGCGTCCATCTCGATGGCTGCCATGAACGTGAAAGAGACAGTGGGCCGGGCGCTGCCTGCGTCGCTGGCGGTCAGGTTGATGAGCTTGACCAGCTGCAGCGCGGAGGGGCAGGGGATAGGGGCACGAGCAAGTGTGGGCGGGGCGCTTCGATTTTCCGCTGCCGGTTTGGTGGGTCACGCACACAAAAGGCCCAACAGCCCATGTCCCCTTCCCCCACGCCCCTTTCCCCCTCCCTCCACCTGTCCGGTCATGGTGAAGTACCAGGTCACCACGTCGGGGTTGAGGTCGGGGATGGGCTCCGTCAGACCCACGTAGGCCAGCGACCAGGGCAGCGCCGCCAGGCTAGGGAGCGGGAAGCCGCGGACAGAGGGGCCCGGCGGGTGGGGAGCGGTTAGGGCGCCAACTGGCCGGTCCTTGTGGTCTCACTTGTCAACCCCTAGCCAGCACGCCAACATCAAAGAACATACAAAGGACCATACCCGAAACACCAAGTGCAAGCGCCTGCATGCCCTCCACTCCCTATCCCGGCCCCGCCTGGGGTCTACCTCACCGCAGCACTACCTCGGAACCGCCCAGGTTGGGTGCGACCTGCACTTGGCGAGCGGCCTGCGGGTGGGCACCCAGGGCGGGGCTGGCGAGGTGGCCCCAGCTAGCCGCCAAGATGCATGGCATGGCATGTGCACCACTCCGTGCGCCCCTCCTCCACGCCCCGTGCCTTCCGCCCTGCCTGCCGCCCCCCGCCCTTGCCTTGCTTGCGTGCTGCGTCAGCCCACCGGCCCCCCACCCACCGGAGGCTGGATGCCCTGCCCCTCGCAGCCGAGTGCGGTGAACATGAAGGTGGCGCTGCCCAGGGGCAGGTTGCAGCGGCCGCCGACCAGCATCACGCTCAGCTCGCGGACCGTCACGTCGCGGATGTCCACAGAAGCCACCGGACCGCTCAGCTCTGGGCCCGGCAAGCAAGGTGGGGGAGGCGCGCCAAAGCGCTTCGTTGGTGCGAGAAACAGGGCGAGCCCACAGCACAATTGCTCACCGAAGGTGCCGTTGACGTCGGCTGTCAGCCCGGGCGGGTAGCCGTATGTGAAGGTGTGTGTGTCGTACTGCACCTGCAGCTGAACCCGGCTGCCGATGCCCGCGGCCAGGTTGAATGCGCCGTCGGGCCGCGTGTTGACGCAGGCGATCGAGGTGTTGTCCCTGGCGTTGACGGCGCACACCTGGCGGGAAGGGGGTGTATGAAATGGGTGTGGGTAGGTGGGCGGCTGCCGGTGAGGAGGGTGCGTGAGGCAGGAGTGCAGGCAAGCAGGTGGCACGACGGACCCAGTCGCTCCGATGACCCGCACCCGCACTCGCCTTGGCGCCCGGCAGGGGGCAGCCGCGTGTCTCCGCAAAGCCCACATCCGACTCGCTGCCCGGCCACCTGAACGAGGGCGCCGGGCGTGGCGGGGTGTTGGGAGCACGGCTTCTGACATGACGGAACGAAGGCACGCACGCCGCACGGCACCCACCTGACGGTCCCCGATATA
This sequence comes from Chlamydomonas sphaeroides, assembly GCA_001662425.1. Lineage (NCBI taxonomy): Eukaryota > Viridiplantae > Chlorophyta > Chlorophyceae > Chlamydomonadales > Chlamydomonadaceae > Chlamydomonas > Chlamydomonas sphaeroides. The sequence goes on along the minus strand of BDDC01000958.1, from coordinate 29,954 downwards.
GGCATGCTGCTCATGTCCAGCACCGTCAGCGCCTGCGACACCTGTGTGTGCTGCACCGCCAGGGCCTGGCTGGGCCCGGGGGCGCCGTTGATGCTGTAGGTGTGCAGTATGGTACGGCCCGAGGCCAGCTGGGTGCGCTGGCTGGCAGACACCCTGCGGCGGAGCGAGCGAGCGAGGGGAGGCGGCGCAAGCAAGGATTGCTTGGTGGGCACCTGCTGGAGTCCTGGAGATGGCACCCCGGCCCGCGTGCCGTTGCTGCTGCGATCCGATCCCACTTAACCTACCTGACGAGGCGAGTACTGCATAGCTCTGCAGCGGTGAAGCATGGGGGTCGCCGTGTCAGCGGTCGGTGCAGGCACATGTTTACTTGTGTGAGCAAGCGGCTCTACCGACATACACCGCTGCATCTACGCTCGCCGCCTCCACTATGCCCCAACGCATGCCTCACCAGGCGCCCTGTCAATGTCGCAGTCGGGCAGGTGGGACTGCAGCGTGAGGGTGTACTGCCCGCTGGCGTCAGTGATGGCGGTGGTGATGGTGGAGGTGCCCAGCAGCCTGGCTGTGAGCCGGGTGCCGGGGACATTGAAGCCGGTGGGGGATGACACCTGCGCAGTGGGCATATGTCAGGCAAATGTCAGGTGTTCGGCAGTACCGTGCCTTTCTTCACAACAGCAGATGGGAGCCATGGTCATACGTCAGGACCGCCTCGCTCTCTAGTCTGCAGGCGAGCAGCGGCGCCCTAACGCCCCTGCCTCCTACCCAAGCACACAGCCGGCAGCCCTTACCTTGCCCACGATGCGGCCCGCCCACATGATGCGCACGTCCCGGCACTCGGGCTCTCCCACGAAGCGGACGGGCGACAGAGGGTCGCTGGCGTTGAGGTAGTAGAGCACCGCGGGCGGCCCGGCCACAGCGACGCAGTAGCGGTAGGTGCGCCCGACCTGGGGTGTGGGGGAGGGAGGCGCGGGGACAGCCGTGCAGTACTTGCGTCTCTCACCTGCTATCTAGCACACGCACGTCACCACTAGCTAGGCAGTTGGCACTTGCCTGCAAGCCGTCCGTGACCACATCCTCGTCCACCTCAGTCTTGGAGGGCCTGCAATCAGGGAGCGAGGGGGCAGACAGTGCAGTCGTCCATGCCTCAAGGGGCCTTGCATTTGACGCCGCGTTTACCGCGTTGCCTTCCCACTGAAAGCAGCTGGAAGGACCTACTGCGTTGTTGTCGCTCAGACCGCTGCCCTCCCCTGCTTGCCTGTACTGCGCGCCGCAAGGCAGCGTGATGGAGATCTGGGCGATGGTGGTGGTGTTGACGACGTCCCCTAGTGGGCCCAGCGTGCTGCGGGTGATGCTGACGCCGCTCTCGCAGGCGCTGCCCACCACCCAGCTGCGGGGTGACATGGACGGACGGCCACGTCATGCTGGGTGCCGGCAGTGCAGTAACGGCATGCATGCGCTTACCTGAAGGCGATCCGATCAAACACCTGCCGCACCACCAGCCGCTGCGGCTTCCCAGTAGGGTTGGACACGCTGCATCCACAGCTGCTAGTGGCGTTGACGAATGCGGCGTCGGTGGGTGACAGGGTTTCGACGTTGCTCCAGTCGGGGAAGGCGGGCTGGCTGAGGCTGGTGCGCAAGAAGGCGCGGTACTGGAAGGGCGTGCCCGGGAGCAGCCTGGCAAAGCGGTGCAGCGCCGCGGGCTGGCTGGACGGGAAGCCTGCAGGGGCCAGGTTAGTTCGTTACACGGCATGTGCGGCAGCATGCAGGAGCGGCGGGGCTCGTCTGGCAGACGACGACTGCATTGCTAGCTCCCGCAGCTTCGTTGTGTACGCTGTGTCTTCGTTTGTTATGTTGCAGCAGCCACCCACCGTTGGAGGCCGCGTTGCTGCTGTAGCCGTTGAAGAGCAGCGGCGACGTGGCGCCGGACAGCTCTTTGAAGCCGCGCACCTGGTTCCGTTGGGAGCACGAGTAGTAGGTTTGCCCACGTGACAGACGATGTCATTCGCATCTCACCTGCTGCGGCTTTAGCTGCCCATCCACCCCACCGCAGCCCTCAGGCCCGCCGTACCTGTGCATACTGCGTGTACGGCACCCCGCTCTCCACCAGCGTCTGGTTGGCTCCCCGGATGACCAGGTACGCCTCAGAGGACGACGCCAGCAGCTCATAGCGCGGCACTATGCTGCAGGTGCCGGCAGCACAGATGCCGCCGAGCAGCCCGTTGCCTGGTTTGGAAAGGGGGCGGCGGGGAAATATACGGAGTGCACATGGTTAGGGTTGATCGAGAGCAGCGCAGGTTATGGGCGCAGCAGCGAGCATGCTCCTCCCTCACCGGTGCCGAGGTCGCACTCCTCGCGGTCGAGAGCGGGAATGCCGTCGCCGCAAGAGCGCAGCCACAGCGCCGGTGGCTCCCCAGCCTGCTTGTCGGCTGAGGGGGCTCGGGCCTGCTGCAGAGCAATCATCGATCCGCCCGTGTCGAAGGGGCACTGCCGGTGCAGGCAGACGTAATAGGGTACACGCCTCAGTCAGCTTGACAGCATAAAATTAATCGGTGGTAGGCGTTGGGTCAACTAGGTCAACCCCATACACGCCTGCCCTCCTGAATGCAACAACGTGTGTTTTACACGGGCCGTGACCACTTCTATCTCTATTTCTTGACAGCATGAAATGAGTCTTTCTGGGGGCCAACGAACCTGCTGCCAGCGCCGCCCTCCCTTCCCCTCACCTGCGTAGCAACGACCAGGTCCGGCAGGCCGTCTCCGCTGACCTCGGCCAGCGCCACGTGGCGGTGGCTGTTGCCAACCGCCGACATGCAGATGAAGCCATAGCTGGCGTCGGTGCAGGGCGCTCGCACAATGGTGCGGCTGATGGTGTCCAGGTATCCGCAGCGGCCAGGGGCAGCGCTGGACCACGACTGGGTCGGGCCGCTACCGCCGGACGCCAGGCCTCGCAGCTCGGTGGCCCAGTAGGGCTGCTCCGGGGCAAGGAAGTCCACCGCCCCGACCCACAGCCCCCGGGGCGACACCTGGCTGCCAACCGCCAGATCGGAGAGAGCCAGCAGGTCCTCGGCCGTGAAGAGTGTTGCCAGGGCGCCAGGGAAATTGGGCAGGTAGGCACACGACAGCTGGGCTTTGAGCCATGTGGTTCGCATGGTGGCGTCGAAGAACAGCGTGTACAGGTAGCCGCCGCGGACCATCTGGGCCCCGATGCGAGCGACCATCTCCGTCTGTGTAGAGACGGGAACCGGGTAGGTCCCCGCCGTTAACAGCGAGCCGGCGCCTCCCGTGCCCGTAGCCAGCGGCTCCGTATTGGGAGTGCCGGGGTTGCGCAGGTCTGCGGGGACAGGGGTCGGATGTGTGAAACGTGAATACGGCAGGTATGGTTGGCTGTTGTTGCTTGGAAGGCCAGCGAATAGACGTGTGTGCGTCCGCGGCCGAGCAATAATAGGCGCACACGCACCACCTACCGCGACGAACAGTTGAGACCCCAACCCAGCCTCACCGCAACACAAGAACGAGAAGCGTATGCGAGATGTAGCGGCGTCTCGCTCCATCTTCCAGTTGCGCATGCCCTCGCGGGAGGTGTCACACGTCACATCGTGCCGATCTGCGGGTGGGTAGGGGCCGGAGCGGCAGCACGTGGACCTACCACAGCCCGACCAAGGGCAACACCGCACGCTTGCTGGTCGATGGAGGCGGCAGACGGCGGGAGTAACCCTTCATTAAATAGGTAGCTGTGCAGGTGACGCGGTCCACGCGCCTTCCACGTCAAGGTCAGCGGCAGCATGTGGATCATCCAGGTGTTACCCCCACGCAAGCATGCTGGGCGAGTGCAAACGGAAGGCGCCGACAAGATGCAAAGCATATGGCAGCCACACAGGCAAGGCTTCCCAGGTCGCTCGGTCACTTTCACTACTTTCACACCATTGCTTTCAGTGCAGGTGTTCGTCTAGCCCGGCCGGAATGCTAGCTCCGTCAGCGGTCGCTGGATACTCTTGCAAGAACCGCCCTGATATCCACGCACGTAATGGACGTAATAACTAACGTGGTGTGACGAATGCAGAGCCCACGGCAAAGGGGCATGCATGGAATAGAGTCCCCAGCCACACTCACCACTAGTCATCTGCTGGATGGAAGCAAGCAGCACACGAGCCACGCAACCATCCCCGCCAAGCAACCCCAGTAGCCAGCCATACCCTACGACCCCACGCACCCAGGAAATGTGTCGAGCCGCTGCCATCACTGTCATACGTTGTGAGGCGGGTTGAGCAGACGTTGAGCTGTGGCCAGCACGGCGGGGGCAGCGAGCGTGCGACAAGGTGTAGGGCGGCAGCGAGTGGACCGTCCGGGACGGGTCCGTCCCCAGAGGGCATGCCCCTCCCATCTATCTATCTCCACCGGTGCAGCCGAGCGGGCATGTGTGCGTGCCCCAATCAGCCCACCTGCACGGGGCTCCTGCAGCAGCGGTAGAACACCCTCAGCTGCGCCACGGTGGGGTCGGGGTGCTTGGCCAGCCTCCAGCCGTTGAGCAGGGAGCCAGCGGGGCAGGCGATGGCATCGGCCAGGGCCAGCAGCGGGGCGCGGTAGTCCCCGCCTGTGCGGGTGGTTGGGTAGTCGACCCAGGGTGTGGCCGACAGGTCGTAGCACTGCGGCTCGTCTGTGAACGTGGCGCGCGTGCAACTGCGGGGCGCGGGGCGGGGGGAGGGGGCCGAGCAATGCGATGCTTCAATAAGCAAGCAGCCGCCATTGGTCATGCGGAAGTCATTGTTCAGCGTCATGGATGGTTATAATGCACAGGTATCATACGTAAGTTCAATTGCACCTGTACTGGAACCAGAACGGGCGCGAGCCGCCAGAATCAACGCCGCCGGTCAGCCTGAAGCGGCTGAGGGCAAAGCCCGGCTCGCAGAAGACGCGGAGGCTGCAGGTGGGGTCGGGAGCAGGAGGTGGCAAGGGGAACGACGGCAGCAGCTTTTCGATGTCAGCAACACCACGGCTGATTGCTGCGAGCTGCCCGTCCACCATGCCTGCCTGCTAACGCCATGGGGGGCAACCAAGCAAGCAACCCATTGCACTGCAGCTCACTTGTCCAAGTAGATGACGCCGCCATCCACCATGGCATTGCTGTCCGTGAGCATCGGCCTCGAGTAGTTGGACACACACAGGAAGGGCAGCCCCGTGCCGGGTCTGCAGTTCTCGTCATTCCACGAAAATCTGCAACCAGCCGGCCCGATCTGGCCGGTGCCGTTGACGGAGCATGCACGTTGCAGGATGACGCCGCTGCGGAGGAGGAGTGTTTGAGAGCATTCACGCGCGCACGCACAGGGAAAGCGGTGGCGGCGCGCGCTTTCTCGCATGGCTGGCTGGCTGGGGTGGGGTGCAATCACGGCCAGGCAGGCAGGCGACTCATCAGGTAGCGCCGCCGGATAGCTGGGCGGGCGCGCAGGCGCCAACCGCCCAGCAGCCAGCCTAGCAGCCCGCAGCAGTCAATCGGTCCCCCCACTCACCAGTCCTCTCCCCCGTCGCCGCTATTGTTTGGCTGCGGTGGCAGCCAGGCGCTGTTGCCGGTGAGGCTCCGGCTGCCGGTAGTATCATCGTTCATCCTGGGCGGTGTGTGTGTGTGTGTGTGTGTGTGTGTGTATGTAGCAGTGCAGCGATCGATGGCACCGGTAAGTGACGTGATAGTTGGGGTGGGTGTGCATTGGACATGCGCGTGCGATGCCTTGGCTGGCTTTCACACGGGTGGGCTCAGCGCGAAGGTGCTACGGCGGCAGGAGCGAGCCACACGGCCGGCGCAGCTCGCGGAGCCCACGCACCCACCCGCCTCCACACCCCCTCCACGTACTTTACGCACCCACCTTCACACCCCCTCCACTGCCCCGCTACCCACCTCCACACCCCCTCCACCAGGATGTCGTTGAAGCCGGCCATGACCTTGTTGTCGTAGTCCCCAGTACCGCCACCAAAGATGGCGTTGTTGAATGCGGTCGTGTTCAGCAAGGTGGTCACCGCTGCGTCAGCAGGGCCACCATGACGTACGTACGTCAGTTGGAGCAACACCCCAATCCCCGGTAACGGACGTCAACCAGCAAGAGCCGGCCGTACCGCCATACACCTCGTCCTTCTCGCTACATTGCGTAGCCGTCCGCAGCCAGCCCCCGCCCGCCGGCCTCACCTGAGGTCCACTCCGCGTCCGTCCGGAACGTGGCCAGTTCGCCATCCGGCAGCACCGCGCGGCACACCTCCCTGGCGCGGAGCCACGCCTGGCGCTGCAGGAACAGGACGTAGCCTCGGCCATTGATGGACGTCTCCAGGGCGGGTCGCGTGGTGGTGACGGGGGCTGCGTGCGGCAAGGCAGGGGTGGATGGGATTGAACGGATAGAGACCCCTCAGCACGGCCGCTATGTCCTGACAGCAGCTACGACCATTGCTGTCGCTCAATGTATGCCTCCACGCCTCCATCCAAGCAAAGGAAACACGGGTCGCTGATGCCACCACTGCTGCGCACACTGCTGCCACCACTGCTGCGCACCCTTGCACAGCGGCCGCAGCGTCTTGGAGCACGACTCGTCGCCCAAGCCTCGAGTGGTCTGCGGCAGATACGATCAAGCACACCGTTCGGGCAGAGAGCCGGGGGACATACTGCGTGTGCGGAAGCGAGGAAGCCTGCGCTGCGTCCGTGCCCTGGCGGGGTCCGTCCTGCTATCTATCTGCAGTTGTGCTGCAGATAGGCGAGCCAGGCTCGGCAACAATTGTTGCCCGGCCCGGAGCCTGTGGTCCGGCTGGTCACCCACCTGGCTGGCTCCGCTGACGGTCCAGGCCACGCAGCTCTCGCTGGCCACACCCGGGTTCGACGGCTCGCCGGTGGCGTAGGGGATTGTGAAGCCGTACGCCAGGGCTGGGCTGCCGTCATGAAGCTGTACATACACAGGAGCCGGGCCGCGCAGGACGATGCACGTGAAGGCGGGGCATCTTTGTTGCTCGGTGCATGAACGAATCGGCGAGGCAGACCCCACCCCACTCCGCCGCACCTGCACTGCGCCCAGCGTGCAGCACTCGATGTCGTAGCGGATGTTGGGAAGGCTTGCAGAGTCCCGGCGTAAGACAAAGCCTGCGAGGCGGGCGCGCGAGCGAGCCAATACAAGCAACGCAGCGTGCAGCAGGTGGTGCCCTGACGTCCCACAACGCAAGCGGCATGCAATGCCAGACACAGCGGGCACCGTGGCTTACCGTTGCGGACGAGTGCCTACGCCTGCTGGTCACGCACTGCCAGGACCTTCGCCCGCGGCTAAACACACACGGTCTTGAGCCCACCCAGCTGCGGCGCGCTGGACGCACCTTTGAGCACTTCATTAGTCGCGCTGCACTGCACGCTCTGCCGATCCAGGGCGATGGGGTCGGGCGGCGTCAACGCGGAACTAGTCCACGCCGTCGAGGCCGAGTAGCACTGCAGGCAGGAGGGAGGCGAGGCCGACCGGGCCGCTGAACCAGGCCACTACTGATCAGTGTCGCTTGATTGTTGGCGCTTGCAAGCATACACCGTGTGGCGTCGCTGGCCTGACGGCGCCCTTGTCTACGGGGGCAGGGTTGGACTGCGGTAGCATCGGGCGACCAAGCCACTGGCTGGCCGTGGGTGGCACCGCATGCATGCATTGAGCCGCACGCGTGCAGCGGGTGTGTTGGTGCTTGCTTGTCCACCCCCACATGCATCCCACCTGCAGCAGGCGCTGTGGCAGTGTCGAGCAGCAGCGGTAGCGGACGACGGCCGTGGATCCGGTGACCTGAAACTGCCAGCTGCGCATCACCGAGTTGGCCGGGCACTGGCGGCACGCGGCGGCGGCAGGGGCAGGGTCGGAGGCATGCGATGTCGGGGGAAGGCGCGCCGCGCACACATGCCGCAAGGTCAGGCAGCCATGGCAGAGCCCGGACGGCCCTCGGATGCTGGTGGGTCGCATTCAATGCTTGTCTGACAGCATTTATGAGCGCACTGGGCTTTCCACTGCCTTGGCCCCCCTCGGCTTCCAGGCCGCAAGCCACGCCAGCCGTAGGCAGGCGCCAACAGCACAACGAAGCCTACACCTGCCTGCGCGGCCTTGTCTGCCATGGTCAGGTAATTGTTGGCGTCAAAGGACTGAGACGTCAAATCCGTGCAAGCAGAGTTGGCGTTGGGGATCACGGCACGATGGCAGCTGCAAAGGTTCACGGGGAACAAAGCGTCCAATCAGGCACCAGCCAACATCGGCGTGCGCGTGCCACCTGGGGCGCCGGTGGATCGGCTTTTACCAGCTGCTGCTTTGACCAGCTGCCAGCTAGCCGGTGCCAGCCTGTGACCACCCACCTAAACTCGTAATACCCAACCGAGGTGAGGCCAAAGCGGTTGAGCTTGAAGCGCCTGCGATATGAACCGCCGGGTAAGGTACGGGCGCCGGAGCGTGGGGCGGGATGGTTACGTAGGGTGAGGCAGGTGAATGTGCCGTTGGCCCGGCCCGGCCGATCCTGCCATTGAGCACAAGGTCATATCATGCATCCTACCGCAGCGCAGAGAGCTGAGGGCAGCTCACTGGCTGATCTGCACGCGGGCAGCCAAGCAAGCAGTGGCAGGCGGCATGTTAGGCTGTAGGCCATCTGCTTGCAGGCAGCCATAAATAGCGAGGTGGGCCCTTGTGTTTTTGTCGCTCACTGTAGCCCTGTAGGCCCCCGCCGGCTGCAGTGAAATTTGGCGTTGCAGCCACCGGCATCAGCAGGTTGTTGACCGAGTTGTAGCCTGCGGGCGGGCGGCGGCACGTGCGTGGTTGAGGTATACCTCGTACTGTGCCACGGTGTGGACTAACGGGGTGCTCGGCAGCCGCCGCAGTTGGTCGTGCGTGAGTGTGTTACAGCTAGTTGCACGTGTGGCGGTCCGCGGACGGACATACAACATACATGCTGCCACAATGCGCCACAGATAGAGCCCGCAACGCACCTGTCCAGATCTGGGGTCATGAACGACGTCAAGGGGTCAGAAGGAGGGGGGAGGGGCGTCAAGGGCCTGTCGTGGGCAAAGAGTCACATCTAGTCTTCTCTAGTCTTCTCTAGTCTTATCTAGTCCTCCCTAGTCTTGATCGCCCGACCTCCTTAAATCACGGCGAGTCAAGCTCGACGTACATCTATTTTTATTTTTACTTCTTCTCTAGTCTTCTCTAATCTTCTCTTGTCTTATCTAGTCTTATCTAGCCTCGCGGTGCGGCTGCGTGCGGCCGCCAGTGGGTCGCACCTGCCGCACGTCGTCCGAGGTGGGCCGCGTGTAGAGCCAGGTGAGGACCAGGTTGTTGTACACGGCTGGGGGAGGGTGGGTAGGTCGAGGCGAGCGTGTTGTTGTGAGTGAGGGTGCGGGCGGGCGCTGAGCACACAGGGCGAGGTGACACACCGGGCGAGGTACACCCCCGCCAGCCATCCAGCCACCAGTCGGCTACAGTCGGCAGCAGCAGAGGGCAGCAGCCACACGGGCACCCATCACTCCAGTCATGCACCCACCGCGGTACTCATCCATGCTCACGAAGTCCGCTGCGTGGGCGGACGATCGATACAGGGGCGCCAGTTGCATGTGAGATTGCGTTGCTCATAGTTGCGTATGTACCCTTCTTAGACAGCACGAAACCCGGCTGCGGACATGCGCGTCCTTGCGTAACACTTTGTTTCAAGCGACCTGCACAGCAGGCCGGTACAACACCTCCCAGCCCTCACGGCCAGCACGCACCCAGTGACTGCCTCCGGTCCAGGCAGAACTTCTTTGCATCACTCCAGCTCAAACCGATCTGGGGATGCATAGGAGGCGAGGCAGGGAGGGCGTGCCCACCCCGGCGTGTCTAACTAGTGTGGCTACTGTCCAAGTGCACGCAAGCAGCCATCGCATGGGAGCATGCAAACATGCAGCTTGCGGACAGCGGGGTGGGGTGGGGTGGGCCCACGTGCATGGGCCCCTACGTACTCCCCTGCTGCCCCTAGGCACCATGCGCACGCCACCACCCCTGCCGCCACCCCTGCCGCCACCCCTGCCGCCACCCCTGCCGCCACCCCTGCCGCCACCACTGCCGCCACCCCTGCCGCCACCATTGCCGCCACCCCTGCCGCCACCATTGCCGCCACCCCTGCCAGCATCGCTCGCTGTTACCACTCTTGCCGCCACCCCTGCCGTCCCCACCTCGTACAGCTTGTAGCTCATGCCACCCACGGTGGCGTGTGCGGCCTGCGGACAGCAACAAGGTGCATGACTCGACGCGAGGTGGGTGTGCGAGTGTGTGGTCAGGCGGGTGGGGCACGCTGTGGTGCAGCAGGTAGGGGCGGAGGCCATGACCCACCACTGAGCCCAGCAGCCCTGTGTCAACCACGGCGGCGCTCGGCGGCGCGACGGTGGTGGCCTTGCACATGTATCCCTGCGCAGGAGCGGAGAGGTGGGCGGGGCCAGGGGGCGGGGGGCGGGGGGAGGTGGGGCGGCGCGGGGGTGGCCTCAGGGTCGTCAGCCACGCGGATGGGGGCTGCCTTTGCCCGCCCCGGTGCGCAGCGAGCACAGCGCAGGTGGCACGCCCCCTGCACTTCGTGTGCATGCGGGTGGGGGCATGCAGGGGCCGCAGGTGGGGACATGCAGGGGGCCGCAGGTGGGGGCATGCAGGGGCACGTCCGGCGGTGGCTGGCTGGTGGCAGTGAACGTTACGAGGGGCGGGGGCGGCGGGGCGCCTACCAGCATGCCGCCACAGGGCGCGTCGTTTAGGCCCTGTGCATCAGGGTCGAGCAGCGGGTCCTTCTTGGCGTAGTGGATGACCTGATGCGGCGGGTGGGGGGGTCCAGGCAGGGGCGAGGGCAGGGGCAGGCAGGGGCGAGTGGTGATGTGAGCGCAGCTTGGGGCCGACGCGCCCATCGGTTGGCTGTTTTTTGGTAGCTTGCACCTGGGCGTCGTGTTAAGTGACCCGCAGCCGGCGCCCTCCGACTGCCCGCCCGCTAACGCACCTCGACACAGTACTCGCCATTCCCCTGTGAGGCATTGTTAGTATGCATGGCAGGCCACACAGGTAAGGGTCAGGCAGGGGCGGGGTGTTACGTTATGTAGTGACGGGTACACGCACGGCGCGGCTGCATGCGAGCAGGCCACGGCAGCCTGGAGACGGGGCGGGCAGCATGTAGCCGCGCTACTGCGTGGCGTGATGACAGTTGCAGACGCTGGCGTCGCCACCTCTCAAGCAACATCCGTCCCAGCCATGACCATCAGCAGGCCCCAGCAAGCTCTATGCAACGGCCGCCGACCCACATCAAAGTCGTTTGGCTCGCCCTGCATTGGAGGGGGAGGGTGTGCGGGGGGTGAGCGGTCGGCCAGGGGCCGTGCTTGCACGTAGGCACGGCAGGCTGGGACTGCTGGGCACCTAGGTTCGTTTGCGGCCGGCTAGGCTGGCGGCTCGGGCTGCGGCAGCTGGGCCTGGTCTGGCCCCAACCCCATCCCGGCAGCGTGCGCCGCTCATCAACTCACCGCCGGCCAAGCATCCTGCACCGCGGGGAAGGTCTTATCGGTGCCCGCCAGGGTGCCGGTAACCCAGTACCACTTCCAGGGGTTAGCGGTGGGGCTGCGCGGCGGGGCGGACACCGGCGGGCAGGACTCGTCATTTGGGTGTCGCACACTGCCGCATGCATGGCGGCACTTGGAGCCAGCAAAGATCAGGGGCGATCAACCATGCAGGCCGTGTGGACACACACGTGTGCCTCCACAGCCGCCAAGGGCCCACCTTCGTGACATGCCAATCCAGTACAGGGCGCCATCCCCAAGCTGCGCCAGCCGGGGCCTGCGCTCGGCCGCCCGTTGTGAGCACGGCAGGCCATGCAGAGCAGCAGGAGCGTGTGTGGTACTCTAAACGAGCGTAACCTGCGCCCTACCGTATCTGGTTGTTGACAACGTCGAACTCTGCAGAGTTACGTGCGCATGCGGACGTGTGGGAGACAGCAGCGCGACCTTAAGCAAGCATCACCATCAAGCCGGGCTAGCTCTCGCTTGCAATCCGGCCTCTCTTCGGCAGCAGCCAAACTCAACCAGCCGCTCGCTCACCCCTGGTACTGCTGAAGTACGCCAGCTGCATGCCCTGAGCCTCGCACAGCAATCGAGCCTGCAGCAAGCGATGCGGGGGGAGTGCGGCGCTTGGTTGCTCTCGAGGACGTGCATGCAAGCACCCAATCATTCTACGCTGTCGGCGGGGGCAGGGGGCTCGCGTGTGCTCCAAATTTACAATTCTTGGCAACAACTCCCCGCCTCCCACAAGCCACCCCGCCGCACCTGAATCCACGTCACGGGGCCGCTGTATAGGTAGTAATCGAAGCCGTCGACAGCGGCCGACACAGTTGGGGTGGCCCTGGTGAGCTGCTGTGGAGGTGGTGGAGGCGGCGATGCAGCGGCTATAGAGCCCGCATTTGAACTGTCGGAGGGCGGGCCGCCCCACGGCTGGCCCGTCTTGCACACAAAGGCGCGCAGGGCGCTGCAGGGCCAGAGGCCTGTGAGGGCCGCGGTGCTGGGATGCAGCACGCCACACAGGCTGTCGGCTGCGGATGACTGCGAGCTGGGCTGCGCGGCGGCTGTGTCCGGGTAGGCCCAGGTGGACAGGGAGGTGCTGGCGGTGCCCTGGGGGCGAGGTAGGGGCCAGGGATGGATGGATGGTTTCAGGCTTGCTTGCGACGTCAAGGGGACGTGGCTGCTGGGGATGCACTTGCCGAGTTGGTGCGCCACGACAGCTGCCCGCCTGGGGACCGCACGAGCGCCTGGAACAAGGAAGGAGGGAGCAAGGGGCGGGTGAGCTTGCCAACGAACTGCGTGCCAGGCTACGTGGCACCTGCACTTGGAGCGCACCGTCCACACGGCCTCCGTCACGCCGCGACCTCGCAGCCATGCCTCCAGCGCAACCTGCTCCTCCGTGTTGAGCAGCCACAGCAGGTCCTGGCCCTGTGCGGGGGTACGTGGGTGGGAGCAAGCATGTGCGGGGATGGCAGCAGGGGGTCTGCGGTAGCTAGGGAGCGAGTCTGCGGTAGCTAGGGAGTCTGCGATAGCTAGGGAGTCTGCGGTAGCTAGGGAGTCTGCGGTAGCTAGGGAGTCCCGCGCAGCCGCGCTGCATGCGCCGGGGGGCACCAGCGAGCTGCACCGCGGCCCTGCCGTACCTGGTACTTGCAGATGCGCTGTGCAGCATGCCAAGACACCGCGTGTGCCTTGTACAGCGTGACCCGCCAGGAGCCCAGGCCCGATGGCGAGGTGACGGAGCTCAGGTCAAAGCTCTCGCCGGGCGTCAGGTCTGCCGGGGCGGGCGGGAAAGCAAGATAGGAGGCGTGTACTGGGCGATGGGCGTGCTGCTGTGCAAGAGAGCGGCCCAGGGGTGCTGGCGAGTGCTCGCTTGCAGTGGCGCTGGCTTGCACGCACCCGTGAGGCTGTCGTCCACGGACGTGCTGGTCTCACACACGAAGGGCCGCTCGTCCTGCGAGAGCGAACGCGGCACCCACACGACACGCGTAACAGCTGGCAGCGCGCGAGCCAGGCCACTAGGGGGCTGCCATGTGGCGGCGATGCAGGCGGGCGTGCCGTGGGGTGGGCATGCAAGCAAGTTGTGATGCAGGCGAACGGACCTTGCAACTGGCGACGTTGACCGCCGCGGTCGCCGCCTGCGTAGGGACCGTACCAGACCACCGCGTCAGCCATGGAGGGTCCACGGTGTCCGATACATGTCCATTCCACAACCAGCATGGCGTGCCCCATGCCACCCCAGCCACCCCAGCCCTCACGCACCTCCAGCAGCCCGCAGCGTGTGGGATGGTACAGGTAATCTTCGATCACGCCAATGCCTTGGGTTGGTGGGCGGGCGGTCAGGACACACTCGCAGCGAGGCCGATGGGCATCGGTGGGTGGTGGATGCCGTGGGAAGCCCGCCCAGACCCCCCTTGCAGCCGCCGCAGCACCCCCACCGCCTCACCACGGCCGACGCGCGTGCCATCCAGCCATCTGGCATCAAGGGGCGGCAGGCGCTTGTTAGATGGCGCTGGGGGTTGCTGGGGGGTCGCTGCGGCTACGCACGGTCCCATCCCTCCCAGCCCACACACACCTATACACCTTGCCCTGCGCCAGGAACATGCCAATCCACATCAGCGGCGGCGACCCGATGGCCGACATCGGTAGGTTGAGTTGAACCAGTGACAGCAGGTCGGCAATGGCTTGGGTTCCAGAGAACACCGCCAGGCTGGAGGAAGGGGCAGCAGGATGCAGGGGTGAGGGCTGGGGCAGGAAAGGAATGGTGGAAACATGTCTTCATGGTCGATCGATCGACGGATCGACATGCATGGCAACGCTGGCACCCTCCGCGACACACAACACAGCGCCATAAAGCGCCACACAACGCCAGCGACGGGCGCACGGCGGCCTCACTGTCCTCCGTGCAGCGTGCACACGCGGCGGGCTGTCTCCCATGTGGCGGGGCTGGTGAAGAGGCGGTACTTGGTGTCGCCCACCAGGGCCGTCAGGCCTGCGCGGAGGGCAGGTAGGCATGCAGGGGGCCGGGAGCTGGGTCTAGCAAGCGAGGCAGGCGAGGGGCCGGCTGCAGCCAAGCGCTGTGTTCCGAGCAGCAGGACGGGGGTGCCTCCATCCATCCGCGGGCTCACGAGGGGACCAGGGCAGGTCGGAAAAGTCTGCGAGAGGATGCAATAAACAGCGGTCAGCGAGCGTCGATGCGACTCAACATTGCATATGTAAGTACATGCTGCCCGCCCCCATGCTGCTGCCTCACCGAAGGCGAACTGTGTTGGGGCTGCAAAGCCCGGCAGCACTGCGTCCTGCTCGGCGCTGCACAGCTGGGCTACGGAGTCGCTGCTACCATAGCCGTACACGTAGCTGGGGCTCTGCACTGAGGTTTGGACAGCCTGCAGGCGTCGCGGGGTGGCAGGCATCAGGCAGTCGGAGTGCTGGAGGGGCAAGCACCAAATAGATGGCACCACACGGACCGACGTACGGACCACACAGGGCCCTGCTGCCTGCTCGCCCCTTTATGGCGGTGGCCCACCTGGGGGTCCAGGTACGACCCCCACAGACCCGTGGCGCAGCGGCAGGCCCCGGTCTTGTAGTAGACCTGTCGGAGGGGGGCCGAGCGGTTCAGGATGCGGTACCCAAGGCCCACTAGACACGGCAGCAGCATCGCTGCCGACCCACCGCGAGCTGTGGGAGGCGGTACACTCCTGCAGTGGCTGGCAAAGAGGAGCAGGCCTGCGCACAGTCTGCTGCCGAGGTGATGTTGCTGCTGGCTGAGATGTCGCGGCCCTCGAGCCGCGGCACCGACCACTCGGGCCGGCACACGACGGGGCGGCCTGCGGGCGGCAAGAGGTAGGGGGCGGCACGTGAGGCCACCACTTTCGGACCCTTGCTTGCGGAGGCGCCAAGACGCGTCGTGATGGGGCGGTGCCCCTTGCCCCTTGGCCTACCACTCCTGTCGGTCAGCGCTTGGCTAACAAGCGCTTCTGTCGCGGGGTTGCCGCAAACCAAGGACACCGCAATGGGCTTGGCCCCCGCCGCAAAGTTGAGTGGTGGAACGAGGCCGGTCATGCCTGCGGCAGCGGCAGCGGTCGAACGGTAAGGCAGGCGCGTCAAGGGTGCTCTGCACGCAGGCGCGAGGTCAGCAGCCCCTGGCGCAGCAGCCCCTGGCGCTCGCACCCGTGACCACCGTCCCTGGCGGGCAAGGAAGGTCGTAGCTGCCCGTCTCGACATCGGACTCGCTGGGGAGGGCAACAGTGGTGCCGCCCTCGACACACGTAAGAGGCTGCAGGCCTGCGTGCGTGGGTTGGACAGTCATCAGTGCTTCGGGCGTCAGCAGTGATATGGCCGGTAGCGGCCCGTCATCATTAGCCCGCATGCATAGCCACAACACGATTGGATTGCCGAGGGACGTTGCAGGCGGACTGCACCCCGCCGTGCTCACTCTTCATACACAGAGCGAACGCCAAGCGGCTGCAGTCCGCAGCGGCCCAAGTGTCGGCGGCGCCAGACACGGCAGTTGGGACCGACCACAGGCCGCAGTTGAGGGACGTAGACGCAGCCGGCTCGCCCTGGCCCCAGCGTGTGTCCTGATCGACAGCGCCGCCGTCGCCCCAGACCCAGGTGCCCTCTGAGGCCCGGTCGTTAGCCGATACCCACAGCGGCACCAGCGGCAGGCGAGGACCGGCGCTCCACTCGCGCACCATTGCCACGATGGACACAGCAGCCGAGGACGGGGCGCGGGAGGCCAGGTAGCCGCCCTGAGGCGGTCATGGGGCCGTATCGGGGACCGGGCACGTTGGGAGGAGCCCACATGGAGGCGTCAGAGGCATGTTTCCCCCCGCTTGCTGTACCATACGGGTCGCACCTGCTTGCTGCATATGTCGACGGCGGCCTGCCACGTCATCTCCTGCGCCTCCAGCCATGCCATGGTATCGCCCAGCGTCACAGAGGCAGCGGCCACCGCCGACAGCGCGGGAGGGGGCCGGGCTGTGACGGGCCGGCTGCACACGAAGGGCAGGGACCTGCGGACGAATGGAGCATGCTGAACACGCATCACATGGGCTGAAGTAGGCTCTGCTTGGTGATTGTGGGGGCCCTGCGCACCTGTCCGTGCAGCTCTGGACCGTCCACTGCGGAGCCACGCCAAAGCCGGTTTGGCTGCCAGCAGTGCCGTACAGGAACACCAGCGCGCCGCACGCCATCGAGAGGCTGGCTTGGGTTACTCCATTGGCAAAGTCCGAGAACACCAGCGATTCGCCGCTGGGCCAAACCCATGCAGCTCCTGTGGTGACGCATGCGTGAGGTACATGGGGCACATTCCGCGCTGCGACACCGTGTTTGAGTTATTTATGCTGAGCCCACGGCGGCTCAAGCCAGCAGGGCGCCGCACCCGCCGAGTTCTCACCCGTCTCGAATGTGGTTCTCCTTGCCCCAAACCACAGCGCCACGTCCCGCGTGAAGCGGGGCGCCAGCCAGCCAGCCACCAGCTTGGTAAGCAGCGCCTGCTCCTCCGCGCTGTGAATTACCGCCAGGGTGCCGCCGTGGGCCTACGCACGGCAACACATACATACAAGTGTGGGAGAGCATCAGGGGCGGGTGGCGGTCGCCAAGTAAGGAGGCGCGGGTCTACAACCCTGTCCCTGATGGGACCCAAAGCAGCACCTGGCAGAAGGACGCCGCTGCGTCCCATGGCGAGGGCACATCGAACAGCAGGTGCTCGCTGCCGTCGCCGCTGGGCGCTGAGGCCACTGGCTGCACGGAGCGGGCCGCAGCCGCCTCCAGGGGCGCGGCCACGGTGAGGGCGGAGCTGCCGGCAGCCGCGGTGGAGCTCCCAGCGGAGGTGCTGGTGTCGAGCACGGTGCCTGCGTGTGTAAATGGGGGTGGGCGCGGACGGCATGGAAGGGGCACGGGCCGGTCCCGGAAGCGGTGCCGTGGTTGGAGAGGAGCGAGGCAGCAGGCTCATGCAGTGTGCGCTGCATCCCTGATGTCCCTGTCGGGCAGGAGCTGTCGCGCGCACTGGCAGTAGTACCAGGCAGTGGAGCGGCTTGCGGCAGAGCGCTGGGCCCACCCTCGCTCGCTGCCTAGCTCACGCTTGCACAGCGGCCTGCTGACAGCCGTGAAGCCCGGCGAGGAGCTGCAAGGGCGCCGCTGCCACAGCACGGATGCGGCCTCGGGGTCCGCCGCAGCCGCCACCTGCACCTGGCCGCAGTCCTCCAGGCGAGCCAAAGGTGACCCTGCTCCCGGCAGCGGCGTGGGGGCAGCATGGGCAGGGCGGTGGGACATAAACCAAGCAAGCCCCCGACCACATGGCTCCCCCACTGGCCGCTAGCGGCGTGCGTACGGGGCGAATGGTCTGTACACGGGGCGCAGGTCACCGCTCCCACCAGCGGCGTGCCCCGCATCCCAATACCCGGGAACCCGAGGTGATGGCGGCGGCCCCACTAGCGAAGCTGCATCCGCACGGCGCCCACGCCCACGATGCATGTCGTCCACGGCTGGTGTGTGCCTCGCCGCAGCCCGCGGCCCTGGCTAGCATGCCGACCCACGCACGTGGCTGCTGGAAGTACGGGGCGGGCGCTGCTCACCTGGGGCTACACCGTACACGGAGAACTCGGCCACCTGGTCAGCGGGGGAGGGGCGGGGTACGTGGGTCACGCAGGGCACCACGGCCGCCCCCTATCTACGACACACGCTGCAGCACAACGGCCGCAGAGCTCCCGCCCCCGGCACCCCTCGCCCTTCTAGCATCCTACCCTGGCCCAGCACATCCGTCCGTGCCCCAAACCACGCGTCCTCCGCTCACGCACTACCCGGCCGGCGCCTTCCCGCCACCACCCGGACCCACCTGTAGCACCCTGTCAGCGAGGGCCACGCTGGCCGCCGGCTGCGTCTGCAGTGTGATCCACCTGCCGACCTGCTCGCTCGGGCCCGGGGCGGGGCGGATGGAGGGTGCGGGCCGCACAGCACACGCGTCATCAGCAGGTGCCAGCCACAGCACAGCAGCGCGTGTCGGCGCACGCTGAGCGAGGCGACGGTGAGGGCCTGTGGGCCGGCTGGCAGACGGGAACAGAGACAGAGGTGGAGATAGACGGACCCACCGCGGGGGTGTCGAGGGTGACGTTGAGCAGGGGCACGGTGCGGGGCAGGCCGCCCAGCCGCTCCCACACCAGGGTGTTGCTGGTTAGGAGGGCGGTCTGGGCGGAGCTCGTGATGCTGGTGGTGCCCACGCGGACCTGAGCAGGGGTGTGTACGGCAGGGAGAGCCCGCTCTGGCATGCGACATAGCGGCAGACACGGGAGCTGCGGCTGCAGCGAGGGCCATCCACGGCGCCGCGACGACCGAGGGCCCCGCAGCCGAGTTGTGGCAGGGCCCTAGCCCTAGCTGCGACATCAGGCAACCAGGATGAATGCTCGAGCACCCTTGTGTAGCGTGTAGCTGCGCCGCCCTGCTAGCCCTGCCTGGAGATTCCAGTTGCGATCCGTGTTGCAACAGTCGAGTCGGTTGTATATGGTGAAGCCAGTGACCAGGAAGGTACCCCCAAGGTCCAGGCTCAGCCAGCCACCTACGACGGCGGGCGGCGGGCGGCGGGCGGCTCAACAGAGTAGCTCGCTCGCTGGGTCCACTTTGCCCGCGGGTGCTGGCAATCCCCAACAGCAGGCGCCGCTGCATTTATGGGGTGGCCGAGGCGGGGGTTGGATGGGTCATGGGGCTCAAAACAATGGGCTGGCCCTGCAATGCGAGCTAGCCCGGGAGCGCGCCGCTGAGCCTGACGCGAGGTCGCTGTGGCGGTCAGTATGAGGCCGCACCATCGGCTCCGGTGGTGGCCGGTGCGCTGGTGTTCGAGTGGAAGAAGTTGCCGCCCTGCGCATTTGTGATGCCGTCGATCGCCAAGCGAGGAAAGAAGCTGTCGAGGGTGCTGGAACTATAGGCCACCACCCCGGGCCGGGTGGAGAGCGCCAGGTTGGGGGCTCCGGCCTGGCAGCAGATCATAGCCAGCTGGTTCAGGCCCGTGTCCTGAGGTTCGGCCGGGGTAAAAGGCGCATTAGAGTGTGTTGCGTACATACTGGAGTGGTTCATGGCGTGTGTCGTGTGGCATCACGTCCGGCAGTCAAACAACGAATGCTTACATCAATGTTGGCGTTGCCAGGTGAGGTCAGCTGGGTGCGCGCCGCAAAGCCGCACACATGGAAGCCGTCCTGGCACCTGGTGACACCCAGCACCGTGCCGTTGGTGAGGGTGCTGGCGCTGATGCGGGAGCCATCCCTGCAAGTAAGAGGCAGCAGCCGTAGAGCGGTGTTAGCGGTGTGCTGTTGCGGGTGGGCTATCTAGATAGGCTGCAGCAGTACCGGTGGATGGCCCCCAGGGTGGGTGGGCCACGCACCTGCAGATCAGCGCCACGTTGGTGATGCCCATGTCGTCGCCCTCGACCACCGTGGTGTTGATCCTGATGGCGTTGGCGGGATGCCACGGGGTGCTCAGCAGCGGCCACAACCGACCCAGGGGTTCGGCTCCCAGATTCATTAACATGTTGCAACGTCGTCACGGCGCCCACCTGCTTCCCACAAAGACCTGCTCAATGCCGTCCGCTCCGACCCGGCTCTCATAGATCGGCTCGTTCCGGCTGGTCACGAGGTCCTGGGCGGCCAGAGCGCTGATCTGAGGGGCGGCAAGAGCAGATCAGGTTGGCAATGCATGAGACAATAATGTTAGTTAAACGGCAATCACGCGCCTACAGAGCCGGGACCATACGTGGTGCGTCACCCACCTCAATGCCAACCGCGTAGTTATCGGAGGTGCCTCCGCAGTACCTGTGCCGCCGTCACAGCGTTGATGTGGACAGCAATTGCACAGGAGCGTGTGCTAGTGGCCGCGGCCGCAGCCCGCCCCTCGCTCGCCGCCCTGCCTGCACGGCACTCACCCGAATGTGCCCCATGCGCCGCCACTCGGCTCCGGCCCCGACTCAATGTTGACGCTGCCGAGCAGCGTCGCGCCCGCTGGCGAGGGCGTGGTGTGGCTGCTGTTCGCGCACCACATGCGAACCGCGGTGACGCCCAGCCAGTCGGTGCGGGCGCCCTTGGCCAGGGAGCCGGCCTTGGCCTGAGGGGCACCGGGTGAAGGTGGCGGCACCGGGTGTGGCACCGGGTGTGGCACCGGGTGTGGCACCGGGTGTGGCACCGGGTGTGGCACCGGGTATGGCACCGGGTGTGGCACCGGGTGTGGCACCGGGTGTGGCACCGGGTGTGGCACCGGGTGTGGCACCGGGTGTGGCACAGGGTGTGGCACCGGGTGTGGCGGCACATCGAGACTCCCGTGCTGGCTTGCACGCGTGCCTCGCAAGGCTCGCAACACCGACCCCTACGCACCTGCACACCTCGCACCCACATCCCAGCAGGGCACAGCGCGTTGGGTTGCTGCTCGCCAAAGGTAGTGGTGTAGGGCAGCGGGTACCCTGCAGTGAGGCCCGTCGGTGCGTGCGGGTGGGCGGGGGACGGTGGGGTTAGCATGCTGCGGCCGCAGTTGCCCTCGCCCGCCACTCGGATCGCTGCCCACACCATGCACAGCGGTGGAGCTCGCCGGCAGTGATTGCTGGGCCCAGCGGGTAAACGCAGCCGCAACAGAGGAGAGCGCGGCACATCCGCCCTTCGCTCCTGCCAGCCACGGCACCTACGTGCGACGGCGGTCGTGCTGGCGAGCTCTGTGGCGTTTGCAGCCCAGGGCCCAGTGACAGCCGATGCAGTGGATGCGTAAACCCAGCTGCCGTCCGACAGCCGATCACTGGCGCCAAACCTGGGGCACGGCGGGCGGACCAAGCACTCGACGCCGTGCACACGCAACGCGTCGCGTCGTGCCGTGTCGTGTCACGTAAGACGCACGTACGTGGATGGCAAGGGGGGCCGATAGCAGCCCGCAGTTACCCACCAAGCGCCGACTGTGCGGCCGCCGTTGCCGCTTTGAGCGCCCCAAGCCGCCATCATGCTCGCGACCTGAGTGGGCCCACCCGGCGAGTCAGTCAGGGCGCTGGTGGCAGCGGTAGGTGCGTGCAACGAGCGGCGGCAACAACTGGGTGCTGCCATGCCATGCATGCCCGTGGGGTGACGCCATTGATGCTGGGTTGCTGCCCTCGACGCCCCGCCCGCCCCGGCTGGCGATGCTGCCCATGCACCTGCTGGACGTCCTGGAAGTCGGACGCAAAGTCAGCCAGCGCGCCGCCCTTGGTCTGACATAGGCTCTCAGCACTTGGCCTGTCGCGTGCGGAAGCGTACAACATGAGACCCGAGGGCGGTCTGATGAGGCAGCGCGCCGGCGGAACCACGTGCCTGCCGCTCCGCATGGTGGGCCAGGGCACAATGACTCCATGACCGACCGGCCCGGCCCCGCCCCGCCCCTCCCCGCGCCCCCAGCCCAAGCCTCACCAGTCCAGCAGTACATCGTACAGGCTGTAGTGGCTGCCCTCGAGCACCGTCTGGGCGGCAGGCGGCACGCCGCGCGCCTTGAGCGCCTCGGGTGCTGCCGTGAGGGCCCGCTGACACAGCGGTCGGGCCGGGTAACCCGCGCAGGGCGCGTCCCTCCATGTGTTCGACGACGACGACAGAGTCTGATACATGGTGGCGCAGTCCTTATTGGCCTGAGGCGGCGAGGGGGCACAAGGGGCTTGTTGCCGGCGTGGTGCGTGCGGCGCATGGATTGATTGGCGCCCTCTGCTTGCTTGCGTGGAGAAACACACCCACTCGTCACCTGATCATTGACGCTGTAGAAGGGGAGGCTGCCACCCGAGGGCTGACCGGAGGCCCACAGGCCTGGGGAGACGGAAGCACGTGTGCTCAAGTGATGCCCTATTGGTACATACTCGACCGCCGGCGGACGCACAACGCCGGCACGTTGCGTGTTTGGTTGTTTGCAACCTCTGCTTACCGGCCTGGAGTTTGTTGCCGCTTCGCCACTGCCAGCTGCCGCCCGCCTCTGCAGCAGCGACAAAGCACCAAGCGCGGCCTTGTTGGTCGGCTCGCTGCGTGAGCCTGCAGCGTGTTTGCTCCGCACCCACATACGCCCCCCCCCGGCTCACCCTCCTGCAGCCCCAACCACGCCTCCAGCGCAACGCCGTCCACCAGCCGGCTCGCGGGCAGACTCAGCAGCGCGTCCCTCAGCAGCAGTGCTGCTGCGGCCGCCAGCTCGTCCGTGCTCAGCTCGGCCAGGGTGCCGCCCGCCAGCGAGCACAGCGCCTGAAGCAGCACGCCGATGTATCAAGCAAGACCAAGCCGTGTGCCAGCAGTGTCGACCGGTACGGCGACGCAAGCACGGCGCGCCACAAACGCCGCTGCCCCCCACCCTCATCCCACCCCGTGCGTCCATCGTTACCTGTGCGGCGTTGTAGTCATGGACTGTGTCGTACAGGGCCAGCTCCAGCTGCAGGGGCGGCGAGGTGCCGGAAGGAGCGGGTGCCGGCGTGTCTCGAGCGAAAGCGGCAGCACTTGCGGCTCTGCTGCCAGCACGCACCTTTGCACCCACCTGCCCCGCCGCCGCAATGCGAGTGGCAAGCGGCTCGCTACTCAGCGCGATGGCCTCCTTCTCCTCGGCCGTGAGGGACGCCACGGATGAGGTGGCGGCGGGCCGGCGGCACAGAACGGGGTACTGGCCCGAACACAGCACGTCTCGCTGCACGAACGACAGGCTGGTCGTGCTCTGGCTCAGGGCCAGGTCGAGCACGGCACAGTCCGTGGTATCTCCAGTGAAGCCGGGGGCGAAGACGGAAGGGGAGCCAGCAGCCCACAGGTAGTTGACCGGCGTGAATGTGGCGGGAGGGACGCCAGCCGCGGAGCCAGTGTAGTCTTGTGTGAAGGCCAGCGGTGTGCCGTCGCCGTACACCCACGCAGACGTCACGGCACGGGCACAGATGGCACCCGCTGTAGCGATGTTGCACCTGTATGTGAGTTGTGGTGCGGGGTTGCCTGGTGTGATGTGGTGAGAGGTGGTGCGCTCTGACGGACACGTTCGCTGGGAGTGACGCAATGCAAACATGCACAGATAGCCCCCTCTCTACTGCGCAACTCACGCTGCGTCCTGCCAGGCGTGTGTGCACCTGCAGGTGGTGGCAGGGCGGGCAGTGCCAAAGCCACGGAAACACAGGTCAAAAACTTGGGCCGCGGGCAAGCGAGCACCATCCGCCACTATCGTGTTCAAGATTGCGGGCGGCCTCACCCTGAGAAGCCCGTCGTTCGGTTGCCGCTGCAGCTGATCGCCACCGCCCCACAGTCCTCGAGCCCGCTTGCATCCGAGGGCTGGCCAGCCGCCCAAGGCCCCGCGTACACCCAGGGCGTGGAGTCGGACCACACGAAGCGCCCCTCCACCCCTGCGCGCGACAGCACATGGCACGCAAGACCGGCAAGCCAAAGCGCTGGCGTCGTGCCCAGCCAATGCCGTGTGCGTGTGTTTGCCGGTTGTTGTGTGTTTTGCCATCCACCCATCCAGACGCTCGTCCGCCGCGCGCCCATGCATGGAGCCACAGACATGCGAGATCGCCGCCCCCTGCACTCGCCTGCGTCGTTGAGCCCCATGTACACCAGCCCGGTGCTGATATTGGTGGCGGCGGTCCAGGTCATGCTGAGGGACAGCAGTAGCTCGGGTGACGACAGCAGGCCCGACAGCGTGGCGCTGTACTCGGCGGCGCGCGACCAGCTGGCCAGGTCGCCGCCCTGCAGACAGGGTGAGGCACACAGGCAAGCAGCAGCACGAGGAGCTAGCTATGGATGAGCTGGAGGAGGTCCACGCGAGGTGCGGTGCGCGGTGCAGGGAGCCATCGCATCGCCCCCGCAGCAGCCGGGCACCAACCCAGCCACCGACCATGGACGTGCAGAGCTCGCGGGCGCCCTGCCAGCTGCTGGCCGCCACCGCCCCCAGCGCCTGGAACTGGCGGCCGTCCACAAGCACACTCGCGACAGCCGACGTGGCTGCGGGTAGGGTGACGGCGGGCCACACGATCAATCCGGCAATTAGGGAAAGGTACCTCCGAGCGACCGCAGCTGGTCAATACCGTGAACATCGTCATGCACGTGTGTGACATTCCTGCCGCGTGCAGCCTCACCAACAACAGCACACCGAACGCTGCACACGACACCCACCTCGGGCGCAGATGTACGGCAGCGAGACGCTGTTGTCGCACATGAGGTTGGTCCACGTGTGGGAGCAGGCCGTGGCCGTGCAGGCCGAGCTGACGGCCACGCAGTCAGCGGCCGGGTTGGCGGCCGAGGGCGAGCCAGGGCCCCAGGCGGTGAAAGTCAGGCTGCGGCCGCCACCCAGCCACGAGAAGGTATTGGTGCCATCTGGGGGGCAGCATGGGGCGGAGGACGTACGTTTTAACGGCCAGGGGAGCCATGTACGGATCGGAGCGCCTGCCGCGGGACGTACGCACTCGTGTCTGCCAGGCCGATCCACGCTGTGAGGGAGGTGCCGGCGCCGGTGCGGGGAAGGATGCCGTTCCGCACTCGCTCCCACTCCGTGAGCCTGCGTGCGACAGCCAAAGCACGAGGAGGGATTGCTGGGTTTGTGGCTGGCGGAAGAAAAGGGTTTGATGGTCTTGATCCAACAGCACGAGGGGACACGGCGTGCGTGCCATCGCATAACGAACCACTCACGAGTCAAAGGCCGCGAGCTCGCCGCCAAAGGCATTGCACCGCCCCGACGCCACGAAGAAGGTCGTGGGCTCTGCGTCGCAGGATGGACACGCGCAGTCCCTGTTGGCAAATCCAGCTATGCAAGCCGGGCAGCTTGGCCCTCCCAGCAGCGGCGACCCATCCACCCACCTGCCAAGAGCAGGAACTCGCGCGACCCAACCTAGCGGTCAGTACAGGCCGGGGCCGACACAGTTAGCAAAGATGACAAGTACAAGCACACCGGACGTGCCCGCCGCAGGCAGCCAGGCCTGTTCTCCCTCCTTGCCTGGATAAAGGCCGATGCTGCGCCCACCGCTGCCACAGGCGAGCTTATGCCTGCGGCGGAGCGGGCATGCAATGCAGCGGCACCGAGCAAGTCAGGGCAGACAGCCGCCATAATGTATGTCTATTATCGCTTGTTATGCTGCCTTACCGGGGCGGCGGTTAATGAGGCCCGTCCACACGCTCTGCCGCGGCTGCTGGCTGGCCCCTGCTGCAAGCGGCTTTCGCGACAGATAGAACGAGGCAGCGAGGCTGGTGCGCTGCATGTCGGAGGTGGTCTTGAAGCTCGCCAGCGTGGCACCCCTGCAGGGGAGGCGAGAGAAGGTGGGTGCAAAGAGGACGGCGGACGGTCCGGACCAGCAGCAAGGGCGCCCCCTGACCAGGATAGAAGCGACCCGGCGAGCGCTTCCAACCGACCCCACGCACGCCACATCGCCCCGCCTCCGCACACCTCCTCTCGCAGAATGCGGCCGCCTGGTCCCGGCTGAGCGCCACATCGTACATCAGCAGCGTGTCGCCGTCCGAGGCTGCCAGCTGCACCACCGGCATGGCCACATCGCTGGGGCTGCCGCGGTTGCGCCGCTGGGAGCGGGGGGCTGCACAAGGGGCGGCATCAGGCAACCAGGCAGCGGGTGAATTGAGCGGACACGCGGGGGATATTAAAGCCACCAGTGTTAGCAGCTGCCCCTGCGCCCTCGGCGGCCGCTGGATGGGGGCTCGGCTACTCACGGATGCGGCACAGCGGGCGTCTGGCTAGACCCTGCAGCAGCGAGGAGTGAACGGCAGCAGCGGGCGGGCGATGGTCGTTAGCCAAGGTGCCATTCTAGCCATTCCATGCGGTGCAAACACAGGGGGGGGGCAGAGGCTGTCTCTGGAGGGGCTGGCTGATGAGCTCAGCTGCCTGGTCGCTGCAGCCCACCAGAGCTACCTACCTCACACACACGGTCGCTGACGCTCGGCTGCACATCCGCTCCTACGCAAGGGGCAGAAATCACGTCATCAAGCCGTTGGTTGGGGACGATTCAGCAGGGCTTGATGGGCCGGACACATCCTCATCCTCTACATCCTCACCGGCGGCTGCTCCCAGGGGCACTGCCAGCTCGGCGCAGTCCTCGACCCCGCCCAGGTTGTCGGGCTGACCAGTCGCCCAAGGCAGCGCAAAGCCGGTCATTGGCGAGCCGTCCGTGAAGGCAAAGGTACCGTCTGGAAGGAAGGGGAAAGCAAACCAGTAAGCGGGTATTGGCAATTTCTGTATTTGTAGCGGTTCCTCCGCATCGTGCCGCCCACTCTCCGCCACCCCGCCATCTTCAGCCCGGCACGCACCCACTCGCACGGCGCCCAGCCACACCCCCAGCACGCTGTCGGGCAGTGCGCTGGAGCCCCACTCCGCCACCATGGCCGCCACTCGGTCGCGCTCCACGTCGTTGGCGTAGCTCAGCAGGTAGCCGCCCAGGCCAGCGCACAACGCCTCAGCCTGGGCGTAGTCGAGCAGGATGTCGTACAGCGCAGCACGGCCGGAGCCGTACGGCAGATCCATCTGGGCGACCGGCATCAAGCCCAGCGCCTCGCCCACCACCTCTGCGGCGCCCAGGCCTGTGTTGATGGACGCAAAGCCCAACGGACACGTCATCTGCGGCAGACATCAAGCAAGGGACGGGAGGCGCAGCTCAGGCGAGGAGAATACGTTCACCCAGGTAGGACAGCCCTCCGTTATGGGCCCGCGGCTCGGCAGCCGCGCGACCTGCCGCGCACGCAAATGCCGTCGCTGTTGCTCCTTGCCCTGCAGCGCCCCGGCCCCCTCCCGTCCCTACCTGCAGTTCCAGGGTGCGCTGCGGCACCAGCGACACCAGGCGCGGGCTGGAAAAGGGCGGCGAAGTGCCCCGGGAGTCGTCGCAGCTCAGCTCGAGGCTCAGCAAGTTGCGGCCGCCGTCGAGCAGCGCCGTCGCACCAACCTGCGCGGCAAGGAGTTGTGCTGACCGCGCGCTGAAAGGAAGAGCCATCACCAATGACTGCACTTGCGTTGGCCTCCTATTCCGGCCTCGCACCCACCGCCTTGCTACCAGAGGGGCACTCGTAGCGGAAGGGCCGAGCGCCGAGCAGCGCAGCGCCCAACACTGGCAGCTGGGCGGCGTTGGGCGGCAGCGCGTCCGCCCCGGGCATGGCCCGGCAGGTGAGCTTGAGGCCGTGCAGGAAGCTGGGGCCGCTGGAGCGCAGCCCGCTGAGGCCGGTCACCACCTCACGAGCGCGGCAGAACTCGCGCAGCTCGGAGCCAAGCTGCGGAGGACGTGGATGTGTGTGGGGTGAGGCGGGCGGGCGGCTCGCATCAGGAAGCAAGCAGCGCAACCCAATAGCTGGCACGGGTAGGGCTTGCATGCGCGCTGGCCCACCTGCAGGCTGGGGAAGTAGGGCAGTGCCTGGGTGTGCTGCCGGGTGTCGGCACAAAGCGGCTGCAGCGCCAGCAGCACCCCCGGGGCCGAGGGCAGCTGGGCGGCCGGCAGCACCACGCCGACCACCGCAGCGACACCCGCGGGGCAGGCGGCCGGCATGAAGGGCGTGGAGGCGCTGCTGGGGGGGGCCGTAGAGTTGACGCCTGCGGCCGTGCGGGGCAGTCAGCATGCATGCGAGTTGGATGGAGGCCATGTGACCCCCAAGCAAGCAACCACCGCCGTACGTGGCATCCACGCACGCCCGCCCGCATCGCACCTCGCGTGCCCGCCCCAGAGCTGCATACAATGCCAAGCTCCCGGACCACAACGGGGGACGCGAGGGCGCTGGCCGGCGAGTCAAGCCTGTGTTGGGAATCGATTGACCGACGTACTTCGTTGGTACAAGCTCGCTCGAATCAGCTCGCAAGCCACCAATGTCACGCTTGCGTGACGGTGCATGGCTTCATACCCTGCCGTACCTGCCGTACAGCGCCGTCACGTATGAGCCCTCGGGGCACGCCAGCCGCCAGGGCTCCAAACCCGTGGATTGGGCGGAAGTGAACGCGCCGGTCACTGCGGCTCGGGGCCCGGCGAGACTCGCTCAGTCGCCTAGCCGGGGCCCGGTGGCATGCGCCACCGCATGGCAAGAGATGGATGCCGACGACAATCGCCTCGCGCCGAACACCACAACGCCCATCCCGTCCCTCACCCGCGGGTAGCGGCGACGGCAGTCCGGCCACTCGCACGCAGCGGACCACCAGCGACGTCAGGAAGTGGCGGTCAAACAGGCCCTCGTCATCGCCATCCTGCCGCACGACCTGCCGGGCCCAGCTCAGCTCGGCGATGGCGGTGTCGGGCGGGCAACGGTAGAGCCACGGCAGGAAGGCGGGGGAGGGGGCGGCAGGCGCAGCCAGGGACTGGGCCGCCGTGCCGCACTGCAGCGCCAGGGAGGCCATGTAGCCGGGGCGGGCCGAGGGCTCCGGCCGCCACGGCGCAAAGAGGCCGGCCAGGGCGGTGATGCCGGCGGTGTCCCCCGAGCCGGCGGCACAGGAGGGCAGTGGGGACTGCGAGGGGGGAGGGGGCGGCGGCGGAGTGCGGCACGGTCTGAGGTGCCGGATGGCGGGGCGGCCAGCAGGCGGCCAGGATTGGTGTTTATCAGCATGGTTGCTACCTGTCGCGCCACCCTCGCCCCCTCACCGCAGTGACGTTGGAGTTTGCCGGCAGCGCGGTCCGCCCCAGTAGCAACGGCACGACTGCCTCGCCCGGGGTGGGGCGGATGGGCACACACGTGCCGCCCAGCCCCGCCACGGGCCACACGCCAACCGCCTCGGCCGTGAAGCCCGATCCGGGGCCCAGCAGCAGCGGAGTGAGCGAGGCAAGCACGTAGCCCTGGGGGCAGGCCAGCGATCCAGAGGCCTGCGTGGGGCACGGATGAGCAGGCCGGGCGTCGTCGGGCAGGGTCCGTTCGTTGGCGTACCTGCCTTGCCCCATGCGCGGGGCAGCGGCACTGGCCTCACCGTCGTGCGGTAGTAGGGGGACGCCGAGCTGTAGTCACCAAACACCGTGGAGCAGCCAGCGCAGGCAGCTGCGGACAAGGGGGGCAGTAGGGGCAGGCAGCGGGCGCAGCGGCCACATGCTGGGCAGCGGAGTGGCGAGGACTGCGTACATGGACCCACGGCGGGCATGTGGGGGCCACCGCGAACGGCGCCACCGCGCCCCGCATGCATCCCCCTGGCAGCTAGCACCCATGGCGGGCAGATCCCCGTGGATCGCTGCGCCCCCCGTGTACCCTTCCCCCCTGCGGCTGCTAACCCCCCTCACGTGCTCCCGTGGTCACTGCGTTAGGAGGGGGCGGCGGGCTGGGCGGGGCGGGCGGCGGCGGGCTGGGAGGAGGAGCAAGAGGCGGTGCAGGGGGAGGGCTGGGAGGCGTGGGAGGCGTCGGCGGCGGGCTCGGAGGCAAGGGGCTCGGTGGAGGAAGGAGGGGCGCTGCGGGCGTCAACGGTGGTCGGGGCGGTAAAGGCGGAGACGGCGGCGGAGGTGAAGGGCTGGGGGGCTGCGGAGGTGGCATTGGCGGTGGGTTGGGGGGCAGTG